>CM053026.1:210016779-210101079 GCA_028564925.1 Lithobates sylvaticus
CCTAGGCGCAATTTACCTCAGAGCAGCAATGTTACTTTTTGTGGATTACAAATGACACCATTTAAAGCTACATGTGCACCACCTCTACAGATTTATTGCCGGTGAAGAACACTGTACTAGTACAAGGACGGAGCTCTATTACTAGGGATCAGGCCTGGTCCGTTAGGTAGGCGCAGATAGATTTATTGCACCTCAGGGGTGCATAGCAGACGGTCGCCACGCTTGGCGCTCCGTTTCCCCATTGTTAGATTCATATACCTGTGTACATGTTTAAAGTGCATATTGCAGGGACCTGCTAAAGTATTGTGAGATATATGTTCAAATGCATGTTGCTATTCTTTTTTCCTTACTGCCAAAGTAAAGCCAGTTATTCTTATTTCAGCAGTCTGCTTGGGAGTTCATACCAATTACACTTAGAGTATAAGCTAAGTTTTATGTGCATAGGGACGTACCCCTTTACTAACTGTGCCAGAGTGGGTAGAGCCAAATTGCCGGGGTTGGTGGAGCTGTACTCAGGGACCCAAAACAAACCAGCGGCTCTCTTAACTGGGGGTAGCGCTACACGTGGGGGCTCGTAATCCGGGATCCTGAGTCAGCGGGAAAAGCCGCCAGAAGGTGCCGGCATGGACCCAATAGAAGTGGGACGGTGGTCCGCAACATGGGCCGCTGACCCAGCCGCAGCAGCAGTCATTGAACTGCCAGGGATATGGCAGAGAGAGGCAGTGAAGCAGCTCATAATGTCATTATCCCCATGCCAGAAGTCATGGATAATGGACATGAGAAATGATGCTGGGTACACATACGCCTTAATAGAGTGGAAGGAAGAGACTCCAGAGCAGTTCAGGAGCCAAAGCATACAGGCACCAAATGGTCAGCACTACCAATTGCTGCATGCGCTGCCGCGGAAGGGAGACTACTCTCCTATGAAAGCCATTCTATCCCCAAAGAAGGAGGAGCAGAAGGGCGCGGAAAGTCCCGCACCCACACACACTACTCTTAGTGCAGAACTGTGTGCTGTTCTAGGGGAAATTGTAACCCAGTGCAGAAGAGACCCCGGGGATTACCCAATGTCGGGATACAGGAAACTCCGGATGTTTTCAGGGAGGACACCTGTACCCTCGGGAGAAGAGGGATTTGAAGAGTGGCTAGATGGTGCCACGCAGGCCCTAGAAGAATGGGAGGTCTCAGAGGGCCGAAAGAAGCAAAGGATTGTTGAAAGCCTAAAAGGACCTGCCTTAGAGGCCATACGCAATCTGAAGACCAGTAAAAAGGATTGCACTGCCCAGGACTACGTAGACATCCTGGAAGGTGTGTTTGGTGGGACAGAAAAAGTCACAGAACTTACCTATCAACTGGAACACTGTTACCAGAAGACAGGGGAGAAGCTGTCAGAGTACATGGGACGCATAGACAAGATCCTGCATAGGATTATCCTGAAGAAGGGGATAGATCCAGGGAAGGTAGATGAAGCCCGTGCCCAGCAGGTGATGAGGGGAGCCCAACCCTTGGACCCTGTCGCACTAATTCTACGTACCCGCCAGGATGGGAAGAGCCTGGACTACCCTGACCTCATCCGAATGGTCAGAGAAGAAGAGGCCATGTTGGAAGAGAAAAGGGAGAAGCAAGTGATGGGGTCTACCAAGCTTCCAGTGGCCACGGTCAGGACGGCCTTAACCCCTGAAAGAGACACAGAGGTAGATGCCCTGAAGTTGCAGATGTCCCAGATGATGGAGATACTGACATCTCTAGTGGCGAAAGAGACGCCCAGTCCCAAGAAAGAAACAAGCAGGAGGGAATTGTTTCCAGCTGTTCCAGCACCAGCATCCCCACCTGACTACGGTGAGATGATTTGCTTTAATTGTGGAGGAATTGGTCATATTGCAGCTGTATGTTCCAGTCCCAAGAAGAAGAAGGCAGGAAACCGCCCGCCGGCGGGAAACGCCAAAGGGCCCCGGTGAAGGAGTCAACCGGGTGCCCATCACCTTCAGTGAGCTCCAAGAAGCACAACAGGAAGAGAAAGCGAGGAGACCAAACCCCTCAGAAGGGGCCCAGGGATCCTCAACCAAGGTGCACTCCAGAGAAAGGGGGCAAGACCCCTCCGGAGAGACACAGCACCCCCAAACGTGAACTCTTCAAAGTGAGAGATAACAATATCCCTCAACGGGTTCATACTCCCACTAAGAGGGAGAAAGTCAATGCATACCAGGCTCAAGAAAGGAGCAAGTGCAAATCAAGTGCTGGCAAAGCAAAGAGTCCAAAGAAGAGGACAGCATCAACTAGGCCCTACCCAGAAGAGCTAGTTGGTCCATCCCCTACTGTACCCATCCAGGTGGAAGGAGTGTACACGAAGGCCCTTCTGGACACTGGAGCACAAGTGACCCTGTTGTACAGGGACTTCTATGACAGATACCTGAGTCATCTGCCAATACAGAAGATAGAAGAGTTGGAGATAAGGGGATTGGGAACTCAGAGTTTCCCCTATGATGGATACTTACCCATAAGACTGACGTTTGACCCATCCGTAGCTGGGAAGTCTGAAGTGTTCGACACCTTAGCAGTGGTGTGTCCCCGCCCACCAGGAACCAGCAAGACTTCCCTGATCATAGGGACGAACACGGACCTAGTCAGAAGGCTTCTGACCCCCCTGGTGAAGAAAGAGAATCTTTCAACTCCCAAGATCCATCCCATGCTGAAGGCAGCCTATCAGCGGTTGGTCCTAGAGCAGAAGACCCCAAGTGAGGGGATAGGAAGGGTATGGAGGCTTGGAAAAGAAGGAGCAGTGTTACAGCCCGGAGAGGTGACCTGCATGAGAGCCACGGTGAAACTTACTTGGGAGCAGCCTGGCCCCTTTGTAATGTTGGAACCCGACCCAATGGAGGGTCACTCAGGTCTGGAAGTGATACCAGAAGTAATCTCATTGAAGGACCTGAAGAAGGCTAGAGGAAGAGTCCCTGTCAGTGTGAGGAACCCCACGGAGCAGCCTGTGGAGATCCCTGCCAGGATGCTTCTGGGACAGGTGAGTCCTGCTGTCCCAGTTGGCTGGTCAGAAGTGAAGGGGGCGGGTGAAGGAGAAGATGTTTGGAAGAAACTCTCCATGGAAAACCCTAACCTACCTGGAGCTTGGAAAGAGAGAGCCAAGGCCCAGCTGACCAGATGGGAGAAGATTTTCTCCAAAGATGAGTTTGATGTGGGGTGTGCGAGGAGTGCCACCCACCGAATCCGCATGCAAGAGGACAAGCCATTCCGAGAGAGAGTGAGGCGAGTCCCGCTAGCAGATCTGGAGGATCTGAGGGAGCAGCTTGCAGAACTGAAGAAGACGGGAGTGATTAGGGAATCCAGGAGCCCCTATGCCTCCCCAATTGTGGTAGTCAGAAAGAAGAATGGGTCATTGAGACTGTGCATTGACTACAGAACTCTCAACAGGAGGACCATTCCTGACCAGTACACCACGCCAAGGATAGAAGATGCCTTACAGAGTTTATCTGGAGCTAAGTGGTTCAGTGTGATGGACCTCAAGAGTGGGTATTACCAGATCCCCATGCATCCAGAAGATAGAGAAAAGACTGCCTTCATAACCCCAGTGGGATTCTTTGAGTTCAACAGGATGCCTCAGGGCCTATCTGGAGCTCCTGCTACGTTTCAACGCCTAATGGAAAGGACAGTTGGAGACATGAACCTCATAGAAGTCCTTGTGTACCTGGACGATGTCATTGTCTTTGGAAAGACTTTGGAAGAACATGAAGCCAGATTGGAGAAAGTACTGAAGAGGCTCAGTGAAGAGGGACTTAAACTTTCTCCAGAGAAGTGTCGGTTCTATCAGTCTTCTGTGAACTATCTGGGACACATAGTGTCTGAAAAAGGAGTGGCCACAGACCCTGAGAAGTTGGAGGCAGTTACTTCGTGGCCAAGGCCCACAACAGTTACAGAACTTCGATCTTTCTTGGGGTTCTGCTCCTACTACCGCAGGTTTGTGGATGGATTTGCCCGCATTGCCAAACCCCTCAACGAGCTGCTGAAGACAGAAGGAGAGGAGGATGGAATGGGGCCTAGGAGGTCCAGTGAGTCGGTCCAAGACCAGTGGAATTCAAGGTGTGAAGAGGCTTTCAGAACCTTGAAGAGAAGTCTCACCACAGCCCCAGTTTTGGCCTACGCTGATCCCACTAGACCCTATGAGCTACATGTTGATGCCAGCCATGAGGGCCTAGGTGGAGTACTCTACCAGGAGCATGAAGACCAGCTACGACCAGTGGCCTATGTGAGCCGGAGCCTGACCCCCTCCGAGAAGAACTATCCCACCCACAAGTTGGAGTTCTTAGCCCTCAAGTGGGCAGTTGTTGACAAGTTGAGAGACTACTTGTATGGGGCCGAGTTTACTGTAAAGACAGATAACAACCCCTTGACCTATCTATTCACCACCGCCAAGCTGGATGCAACTGGACACAGATGGTTGGCGGCGTTGTCTGGATTCAATTTCAGCCTCAAGTACAGACCAGGGGCTGGAAATAGGGATGCAGATGCCCTGTCCCGAAGATCCCATGTCATGGTCGATGACTGGGAAGACTGGACCCAAGTGGCACCAGATGGAGTGCGAGCCCTTTGTCAGGGGGCTGAACTCCAAGCCAGAGGAGGATCCAGAGCTGAAGAGATAGGAGTTACCACAGTGGGGGTCCCAAAGTGTTACTGTGGGGTAACTCAGCTGGCAGAAGAGTGTCTGCCGAAGCTGTCCAAGAAGGAGTTAAGGTGTGACCAATTGGAAGACCCCATGGGGAAATTGGTCCTGGAAGCCCTGGAAGACCAGAGTCCAGAGGGACTTCGCCTTCACCCTTCTAAAGAAGCTCGCCTACTGAGGAGAGAGTTGGACAAGTTACAGGTGCATCAGGGGGTAGTCTACCGAAGGGGCCCCTCTGATGGACCAGAAGACAAGTGGCAGTTGTTTCTCCCAGAGAAGCATCGAGAGACTGTGCTGATTGCCTTACATGACCAGCATGGTCACTTGGGAGCAGAGAGAACCTTCCAACTTGTCAGAGACCGGTTTTACTGGCCCTGCATGAGGGCCGAAGTGGAGGAGTATTGCCATTCCTGTGCAAGATGCATTCAGAGGAAGACTTTACCCCATCAAGCTGCCCCAATGGGCCATCTACAGAGTGAAGGCCCAATGGATCTGGTATGCATTGATTTTCTCTGCCTTGAACCCGATTTGAGCGGATTGGGAAATGTTCTGGTGGTAACCGACCATTTCACTCGTTATGCTCAGGCTTTCCCAACCAAGGACCAGAAGGCCTCTACAGTAGCCAAGGTACTTCTGGAGAAGTACTTTGTTCACTATGGACTGCCACAGAGAATCCATTCAGACCAAGGAAGGGACTTTGAGAGTCGCCTGATCAGGAAGCTACTAGATTCTCTGGGAGTAGAGAAGACTAGGACTACACCATATCACCCTCAAGGTGATGCCCAGCCTGAAAGGTTCAACAGGACCCTATTGAACATGTTGGGAACTTTAGAGACCGAGAAGAAGCAACACTGGAGCCAACACATTTCAGCTCTAGTGCATGCCTACAATTGCACCACAAGTGATGTGACAGGTTTTTCCCCTTACCGACTTATGTTTGGGAGAGAAGCAAGATTGCCAGTGGATTTGGCCTTTGGAATTTCTTTGGACCATGCCTCAGCTGCCTCCCACAAAGGATATGTGGACAGACTGAGGCGCAGTCTGAAGATAGCTTATGAAAAAGCTCAAGCGGCCTCTAACCAGAGGGGGGCCCGAAATAAGAGGAACTTTGATTTGAAAGTTAGAGTACAGGACCTACAGCCTGGGGACCGTGTACTGTTACGGAACCTAGGGATCCCTGGGAAACACAAGATTGCTGATAGATGGAGATCAGAACCATATATCATCTGTAGAAAACTTCCAGGATTGCCTGTCTACAAGTTGAAGCCAGAAGGAAGGTTGGGGCCTTTGAAGACCTGGCATAGGAATCATTTGCTCCCACTCACTGAAGCAGTCAGAATGCCTCCAGCGAGAGACGTACCTGAATCTGTTTCCATTCTGGATACCCCCAGGCCTAACACTAGGTCTCAGACATCCCAAGTTAGGGGTGGACAGGACCCCCAACCTGAGGAAGAAAGAGGAGAACTTGAATGGCTATGGCCTTCCTCAACCCCAGGAAATTCTGCCATAGATCTTCCACCTACTGAAGATGTGGAAGATAACACATTGAACCCAGAAGCCACAGAGTTTGTGCCATTCAGTGTTGTGCCTGAGTGCTGGGAAGACATCCCTGGTCTCTACCCAGAACAAGAAGAAGATGTTCCAGAACAAGAGATGTTGCCAGAATGTGTTCCTGAAGAAGTTCCAAGAGAACAGAGAGCTCGCAGGAGTGTGAAGCCTCCCAAAAAGCTAACTTACCCCAAGATGGGAGAAAGTTCAGAGGACTCTGTTACCACAGCAAGGAGAAGTGCTGAGAGCCCTGACCCTTCCGCTGTCCATTTAGTGGAGGGCAACCCCAGCTCACTCTCTGGCACAGTTAAGCAGGTCGCCCACACTGAAGTGACCTGTAGACAGGACAGCTCCCCATCTTATGCCAATTGGTGGGAGGCTCCTCTGTCCAAATTATGTGAAAATGTTGTTCCCGAGAAAGTTTGTAGTTTGAACACTGTCTTTGGGGACCAAAGATTCAAAGTGGGGGGAGTGTGTAGCGGGGTTCTACCCCTTTTTCTGGTAGAGACTACATCTCCCATGATTCCCCAGGCCCCCGGGCTGCTGACTTCCGCCCGGGAGGCTGCTGGGGGAGATGATAAAAGGGAAGAGCGGAGACCGCCTCTTCCTCTTGGGACACTTCCTCTTCTGAGGCCTGACAGGACTGGCCTGCCTCTGCTGACAGAGCGTGTGACGCGGAGACTGCAGCCAGCAGAGACACCTGTGCGGACCGGAGCTGAAGGCCTGAAGCCTGGGCCTTGCAGCCGATGGAGTGAGACTCTCACCCCTCAGAGTCCACAGCAGCGGAGCGGAGACTTCCCCTTACTTTCGGTCGGACGGAGCTGATGACCGGAGTGCAGGGCTGTGACTGAGGAGACCGGACGCCGCCATTGAAGAGACCAGAGCCGCCATTAGAGGGACCGGATCGGAGGACGGTACCCCAAGGATTGGTGAGAGAGCCTGTAGGCTCAATCCTGCATTGACACACAAGTTTTATGCCTATTGAACTGCCTAGGCGCAATTTACCTCAGAGCAGCAATGTTACTTTTTGTGGATTACAAATGACACCATTTAAAGCTACATGTGCACCACCTCTACAGATTTATTGCCGGTGAAGAACACTGTACTAGTACAAGGACGGAGCTCTATTACTAGGGATCAGGCCTGGTCCGTTAGGTAGGCGCAGATAGATTTATTGCACCTCAGGGGTGCATAGCAGACGGTCGCCACGCTTGGCGCTCCGTTTCCCCATTGTTAGATTCATATACCTGTGTACATGTTTAAAGTGCATATTGCAGGGACCTGCTAAAGTATTGTGAGATATATGTTCAAATGCATGTTGCTATTCTTTTTTCCTTACTGCCAAAGTAAAGCCAGTTATTCTTATTTCAGCAGTCTGCTTGTGAGTTCATACCAATTACACTTAGAGTATAAGCTAAGTTTTATGTGCATAGGGACGTACCCCTTTACTAACTGTGCCAGAGTGGGTAGAGCCAAATTGCCGGGGGTTGGTGGAGCTGTACTCAGGGACCCAAAACAAACCAGCGGCTCTCTTAACTGGGGGTAGCGCTACACATGCATTTTACACACTTCCCTGCACCTGCAACCACCCAAAACAGTGTGAACCTAGCCTTAAGCCGTATTCTAGTTTAGAGTCCCACCCAGTTTCCCCCACAGTAAATTTTACACTTAAATCCAGGTGTCTTTTAGCAGGACACTTGATGGACAGGGTAGATCTTCTTCTTCAGTGTCAGTGTTAGGTGCTCTTCATAAGCTGCAAAAATTGTAACATAGAAACGTCATTCTATGCAACATTCCACTGTGAACTCAGGTTGTGTGATGACACACCCAAAAGGGCACAAGTTATTGTCTGGGCCCACAGATAGTGTTTGAATGATAATGATGGGCATCATTTAACCTGGCTGGGCATGGGGTGGTGACAAATGGTGGAGAAAACAGAAGGCAGAACTTAAGCACAGAAAGGGTGAAAGGTGCTCTTTTTATATAAAAAAGGGAGCAGTTGGGGAGGAGCTTGGAAGTTGAAATTGGCCTTTAAATAAAACACAAGCTATGCCTTACAAGACAATGCAACCTTACCCAACATATTCACCTTTCCTCCACTCCCACACCACTCTCTTTTGCTGCTGGGATTAAAGAAATCCTCCAGTACTTTCGTTTACTCCTCTCTCGTGGCAGTGCTAGTGCTTGGTGACTACTCCAATGCTGTCATAATGGGTTTCAAATAACGATATGTTTGTGGAGTTTTGGATCAGGATTTTGATAGGTATTTAGGTCTGTTGACCTAAGCAGCTCCAAGATCCAATGAGTCCAAGGAGGAGGTCAGCAGATTGACAGCAGTGATTTTGGAAGAGTGAAGAGAGCACCGGCATATTGCTTAGGATCCAGTTAAATTTTTATTCGTCATGAGAGCAAAAACAATATCCAACACCTTTGGGGGATTTAACTGACTGATCAGTTAAGCTCCCGGAATGTTTTGTTTATCATTGTTACTACCATACATCAGGGGTTCTCTTTGTTCTACCCCACCTACTCCACTATGTGTGGGCTCCAACTGGAGTGAGCGCCAGATATAGGGCTGAGAGTCTAAGTCAATTTTTATTCATCATGAGAACAAAAATTTTATCTAACACCTTTGGGAGATTAAATTAACTGGTTAAGCCCCTGGAATTTGTTGGCTATCAATTTTACTACCATACATCTGGGGATATCTTTATTTTACTCTACTCTGTGTAGGCTCTGACTGGAGTGGCTTGGAGCTTACAAGTGACCCAAGAGGCCTGTATCGTGTGCCACTCAGCCTCACTGAAGGGGGTATCAATCCTTAACATTCACCGTTGGGAGTGCTGATAGGGGGGAACCTGTACCAGCTCCTAAGATAGCTCAGTAGGAAAGATGGGGATGGAGGATGACTAAGCTCTGAGGAGTGTAGCGAAACAAGTTGGGGGCATGGCCTGGCCAGAGACAAGGCTGAGCTTGCCACTTACTATCATACCTTGGGATGACATGAATGTGCGGTCACAGGGACATCTTCCTTTATTGGAGCTTACATGGGAGCATTATAGTGAAACTGTTCCTTTTCCCTGTTTGGATATACCATTTTTTCTTTACCATTGCGACAAAACTGCTCTTAAACTGTGCTCATTATGACCTCTTTATCTACACTTGGTACATGTGGTACACATATTCTAAAGCTGGCCATACACTTGTATATATTGAAAATGAACATTCGTATGAAAATTCTCAGAACATTCAACAGCTTGATGAATGTAGTTCAAAACTGGGTATACATTAGTATAATTTCAAATGAAAATTCATCCGAAAATTCTTAGGAAAATTTGTACAAAAGTTCTGAGAACATGAATGCAGTTTTAAAGTAGTTTAAGATTTAATTAGCTTTTTTTGGTTTTGTTTTGTTTGGGAATGAAAGGACTGAACGAAAAACCACATACGCTGTTAGAAATTTGTTAATTTGAGAAAAAGTTTCCATCCTGCTCCTTTGAATTTTCTCTTCACTGTGGTCGAAAAACATTGATTTAACCTCACTAATGATTAGAAAATCGAATGAACGTTCTTAAAGCAGAAGATTTCAAATGAAAGTTGAATCTTTCCAGATAAGACCTGTAACATATACTTTTAGCCTTCAGCACAAAGCGCAGAGTCCTGCAGGATGCAGGGCTTGTAAATGGCATTCGCCAGAAATAGTCCTAAAGGGTCTATAAACAGATGCTTTTCATAGTTGACTGTAATCCGGTCTAATTGTGTTTACAGACATGAATCCACTGCAGCAAATGCTTTGACGTTCAGATACCCTATTTAACATTTCTATCACTACAAAGGTAAAACAACCTGCAGTTTCAAGCAGTGAGAATGAACAGCAAGAACCTAGAGAATTTACTTCATTTACATACTTAAATGTTGCCTCAAGCTTGTAGCAAGTGCTTGTCTTTGAAATGCAGAATCCCTTTTGTCATAAGTAAACAAGCAATGCTCTTTTGTGAGGGAAGACAGGTCTAAGAGCCTCTGCCAGCTTGTAGCCTATGAATGTAATATGCAATGTCAGCAAATGCTTCATTCACTGCTCATATGTGTGGGTTGTCAGAGCTTGGGAACATACAAACTCCTCCTCATTACATTATTACATCATATATTTCTCAGAACTTTGTTGTAGGAAGCATGACACTGAAAACGCATGTATGGCCTTGTTTAAAGTTGGGGGGAGGACAGTAAAAACACCAGGATGAGCCACAGTATTACCTCCCACTAACACCCCCCACCCCCACCCCGTTAATCTAACATGGCAGCTGGAGTTGTACACATGCTGCAGCCACAATGCCTTTTTTTGTGGCCACTGCAAAACTAATACTCACCGGCGTGTTCATCTGCAGTACTATTTCAAGTGAATGGGGCCACACCACCAATAATCTGTAACTGTGTGCAATGATGTGGGCTTTACAGCGTTAAAACAGCAGATAATGAGGTGACATATTGCCTCCCAGTCGAATTTCAAATACCCTCTCTTTTGAAAGAGCCCTAAATGAGCTTTAAGTGCAATGAATTAGTAAGGTTAAAATTTCACTCAAGGGAATGCCCCGTACACACGGTCGGAATTTCCGACGGAAAATGTCCTATGGGACCATGTTGTCGGAAAATCCGACCGGAATAAGTCCAAAAAAAAGGTACTGTTCATTCAGCCAGATGATAACTGTTCTCTTTGGCTCTGTTATCAGTTAGTATTGTTTCCGGCTATCTCAGGGGACTACAAAACCTCTTCTCCTACTATGAAGAAGAGAGAAAGGTGTTATGTAGTTTTTACACACTCCGTGTCCTAGGGTGACAATGTTGCTCAGGGACTATCACCCTAGGAAAGGAAGTGAGGTAAAGTATATGTTAAGCCAAAACTTTTCTCTTTGGTTTTAGATAGAGTAGGGATAGGTTGTAACCTCTGTAAATTTAACTTATGCTGCCTACAGTATGTCCTGTTGCGGAGATTTTATTTAGCTTCCTGTCATAGACATGTAACAGGAACTAAAAATAAATATCTATTAAGAAAGGGGTTCCTTTCCCAGACAGTTGTCTCCGAAACCGGTGTCCCTTTTAGATATGATCCCATCACATGTTCTGGTAACATTTGTAACATTTTGGATTTCCCATCCGTTTTTGTTTTGGCAACAATGGTCACCATGATAAATCAAGATGGTAAATCTGCTCAGTGGAGACACAGACAGCAAAAAAATCCTGACAGAGGATCTAATCCTTTCCCACGCTATCTATAACAAAAAAAAGTTTTGGCTTTAATGACAGGATTATCCGGTTAAGATAAAGGAAAAAGTGTAAAAAAATGAATGCGGTCACCACATCCAAGAACCGGTGAACTGCAATACTATCAATTTTTGTCCTTGGGTTTAGATGTGCCTTCAATTTTAACTTGATGGAGGAAAACTGATGGCAAGCTAGCAGAAAGTTATGGACCTCTTATATAAAACGTCACTATAGACCAGACAATATCAATAGACTATATAGACCATTAACGATTTGTACCTGGTTGTTACTTTAAAGACAGTTTCTAAAGTCAGCAACATTACTTAAACCACACACATTACAGTGTGTAAATCATAAATGCTTTCAGTTGTTTTACAGACCTTTCAAATTTAATATGGCACCTAAGCAACCCTTTACGATGCTACACATCTGTGGCCTTCAGAGAGGTTCCAGACTACTGTAGTATAGTTTACTGAAATTATTACTTTAAAAGTGTAAGTCCAGGCAAATGTCAAAAACAGCGTTCAGTGTAGAACATTCTGTTAATCAATTAAAAGTAATTGAATGTTTTTATCAATAACTAATTTAAAGGATAACTGTTTAGAAATGATACCATCATTATTGGCCTCTGATGCTCTGTGATCCACTTGGCACCACTTGGCTCTTAAAGGTTTCCCCACTGATCTTTGCTTCTGTACACCACAATCTTCCTTCATTCCTATGGAAGAGCTAAGGATGGTCGAGACAAGTAGTAGAGCTCAGGGCTTGTTTGGAGCATGAATATACACTATATTGTCAAAAGTATTGGGATGCCTGCCTTTACACAGACATGAACTTTAATGGCATCCCAGTCTTAGTCCATAGGGTTCAACATTAAGTTGGCCCACCCTTCACAGCTATAACAGCTTCAACTCTTCAGGGAAGGCTGTCCACAAGGTTTAGGAGTGTGTCAATGGGAATGTTTTACCATTCTTCCAAACGCGCATTTGTGAGGTCAAGCACTGATGTGCAGGCCAGTCACGTTCCTCCACCCCAAACTAGCTCATCCACACTATATTGCCAAAAGTATTGGGCCACCCCTCCAAATCATTTGGTAGAGCGGATATTATGATGTGGGGTTGTTTTTCAGGGGTTGGACTTGGCCCCTTAGTTCCTGTGAAGGGAAATCTTAAGGCGTCAGCATACCAAGACATTTCGGACAATTTCATGCTCCCAACTTTGTGGAAACAGTTTGGAGATGGCCCCTTGCTGCTCACCAGTGCACAAAGCAAGGTCCATAAAGAAATGGATGAACACGTTTGGGGTGGAGGAACTTGACTGGGCTGCAGAAAGTCCTGACTTCAACTCAATAGAACACCTTTGGAGTGAATTAGAGCGAAGACTGCAAGCCAGGCCTTCCCATCCAACATCAGTGCCTGACCTCACAAATGCTTCTGGAAGAATGGTCAAACATTCCCATAGACACACTCCTAAACCTTGTGGGCCAACTCAATATTGATCCCTAAGGACTAAGACTGAGATGCCATTAAAGTTTATGTATGTGTAAAGGCAGGTGTCCCAATACTTTTGGCAATGAAGTGTATCTATATACCATAAGAAAATATCAGATTGTGTACTGGGTTAATACATGCCAACTATTTTTGTGCTTTTTAATAAGCCCAGTAGGGTAAATGGTCAACCAGAGTTCTTCTAATAATAAGTGTTGTAGTTAAAGATGAACTCCATGAATTAAGTCACTATTTAAAATATACAACAATGTGTACTTATCTTTTTTATTTACATTTTACAGCGTAAAGTGCAGCTATCACTAAAGCTATCACTACATTTTATGGGACTTAATACATTAAGCCACACACATAATTCCTTACCTTGTAATGCTCAGTAAAACATGCATTTTTTTTCATGTGCCACCACAACAAACACTAATTTGTAATATACAATGTTGTGCATTGAGGTGCCATTAAATTTGAAAGCCATGACAACACACCTAGGCAGAGAATTACAATGCATTGTAGCAAGATGTGGAAACTAAACTGCTGCAGATCTGGTAAGACCAAATTAATTGGCCTGGCCATAAATGGCACAGCATTCCATAAAATTGTATCCCAGAGACTGATTCATGCATTTTAATGGGCTGCCAACATACCACAACTTTGGTTTTACCAGACCTGCAGAATTGTCATTCAAAAACATTCAAAATGAACACTGTGCATTACGAGTTAGTGTTCGTTGTATGTCAACGTAGGAAGTCAGTTTTTGAGATGCATTATTAAAGCGGAGTTCCGCCTAAAAAAAATTGTACTAATAATTAAAATAAGGACACTTACCTGTCCAGGGTGCCCACGATGTCATCACCCGAAGCCGACCCGTCCCTCGGCTCCGTGTGGAGGCGCTGTCATCTTAACTAAGGGAATCCGGGAGTTACTTCATTCCTGGTTGCCTACTGCGCATGTGTGAGTCGTGCTGCACGTTCTGAGTAGTCCCTGCTGTCTTCTGGGACCTTTATGTCCCCCAGAAGACAGCAGGGGGGACGGAGGAGGGGCCAGACATGGCGTAGATCGCTGCGGATACTGCGACAATCTATGCCAAAAGTGGAAGCAAATACCTGTATTAGACAGGTATCTGCTCCCCCCTGAAAGGTGCCAAATGTGACACCGGAGGGGGGGGGGGGGGGGCCTGAACAGCAGAAGTTACATTTTTGGGTGGAACTCCGCTTAAAGGAAAACTGTGCCAGTGATGGCCAGTTTAAGGTACCTTTTTATTATTCATTACAGGTATTTATATAGCGCTGACAATTTACGCAGCACTTTACATACTGTATATTCACATCAATACCTGCCCTCAAGGAGTTTACAATCTGTGGTTTTATTGGTGTAGTTGCCTTTATAGTAAATATCAGAAACTGAAAAAAAAAAAAAAATCAAAGGATTCATGCTTAATAAAAACACAAATTGATTAATTTCATTTTATTTAGTTGAACTGAGACTTGCTGATTAAAGAATGAATAACTCAATCCTGTTAGGATAATCACATCTGTCATTTCCCACGCATACAGCTATCATGTGTGACCAGCTGTGCAGCTGACAGATTCTCCTGCTACAATAAGTTTTAGCCTCCGTGCATAGATTGTAATGTGCTTTTATCATATGGGACAGGCTGGATTTATATGTGACATATTGTGCACTTGCATATTGTTTACCACGGCAGGGAAATGACAGCTTTATAGTATTAATTATTATGTTACCAAGCCAATAGCTCAACAACACAGAATATTCCATTGTGTAAAGCTAAATACAAACTGAATCACTAAATGAAATGTTGTATTCACTAGCAGGTATGTTATCTGCGTCTACTTTTCATTAAGCTTGTTCATATCCCAAGAACCTCTCAAAACCTTGGCTACTCCTAGTTTCTCTGAATGCATGATATTGATTTTTAACATTCAGCATAAGCACTTATGGAGCTTGAATATGTCTATTGAACACACGCAACTTAATATTGACCTTTTCCCCACCATGTAACACATATATACAGCAGAAGGACAATCCACAATACATATATATATATATATAATAGCGGTCTGAGGTTGTATGCTGAGAGTGTGCTGACTGCATGCTCCCAGCACACTGACTAAGCTGTCTCAACTGAGCTCTCAGTCACGGCTTCTGAAAAGGGGCTAGCAGGACGGACTAATGATCGGATGACCACTGTTAGAACCAATCACACTGGTCATGTGATCAGAAAGCTGGACCGTGTCCCAGCATTAACCGCTTTAAGCCCAGGCCTTTTTTTGACATTCGTAGTCTACAAGTAAAAATTACTTAGAACACCCAAACATTATATATATATATATATATATATATATATATATATATATATATATATATATATTTAGCAGAGACCCTAGAGAATAAAATGGCAGTCAGTCATTGCGATATTTTATGTCACACTGTATTTGTGCAGCAATTTTTTGGGGAAAAAATACACAAAACAAAACAGTAAAGTTAGCCCAATTTTTTTGTATAATGCGAAAGATGATGTTACGCAGAGTATAATAGATACCTAACATGCTTTAAAATTGCGCACACTCGTGGAATGGCGACAAACTACGGTACTTAAAAATGTCCATAGGCAACGCTTTAAAAATGACAGGTTACATGTTTAGGGTTACAGAGGAGGTCTTGCACTAGAATTACTGACTTATGTATGCGTTTGCTTCTGCATTCAAGCACAGAGGGATGGGGCACTTTAAAAAACTTTTTATTTTTACACTGTCCCTTAAATTTTTTTTTTTTTATCACTTTTACGCCTATTACAAGGAATGTAAACATCCCTTGTAACAGAAATAAGCATGACAGGTCCTCTTTATTGAGAGATCTGTTTTTTTTTCTCATTTATCTTTAAAAGCAAAAGGGAAACAATTTTAATTTTGACCTTAAGAAAAAAAAATCCTGTCAATCTGCCGAGGACCGGAAGTGAAGTCGGAGGTCGCTCCGGTCCTCCAAGGACATAGTGTCAGAAACCATTAATCAGACTGAGACAGAAGTACAGTTAAATCACACTTGTTTAATAGTAATAAAAAAAAAGGTAAACAGAGTAAACATAGTCAAAACATAGCCAGAGTTCAGGAACGGATAGTCAGATGAGCCAAAACGTCATGGAGCCAGAGAACAGCGTAGTAGAACAGCAAGCAGGATCTAGAGCCAGGAGGAATGTCAGCCAAGCAAGTCTTTACCAGGAACACAGGAGAGCATCTCTAGAGATGTGACCAAGGCGAAGGCAGAGATCATTTGGGCCGGACAGCTTAAGTAGGCAGGACTGACAAGCAGGATATCATCAACAGATAAGTCACTGTAAAGAGATACGCGCTGGCAATTAGCCAACAGCTGAGCGGCCAGCTTTGAGAAGGAACAGCTTAGCCCAGCCCTGACACATAGAGCCGAGTGGGAGTTATCTTGCTCTCACTTGGCTTCCTGCCTAGCCATCGGCCACATTGGATCGGTTCCAAGTTTCCCGATGGCTCCGGTAAGCTTGGAATTGACCGAGAAGCGGCGGGGACCTCTCCCACTGCCCATAAAAGTGATCTCTCAGCGAATCCCCTGGGACCACTTTTACCTGAAAGCTGGCCACCTGACTGAAAAAAAGATTATTAGTATTGTAGAATGTAGAGTATTAATAAGTGTCATTCAAAGTTGTTATATCAGAATATAAACATTCAGCATAGTTTCTCCTGACCACCTTAGTATCTCCAAGGCTGCCAAACAAAATGATAGCCATTTGGTAAATAAGGATGAATTTGATGTCTTTGTTATAGAACTAGACAATGTATATCATAAGAAGGCCTGTAGCAGATATTGTCTGAAAACTCAATGAAATGGTTATTTGGAAGGCACGCAACATTCAGACAATTTCACATTGTTCTTCACTGTATATGTAAAGGTAAACAAGATGTAACAATACAGAGCCTGCTTGTTGTTCATATTATCCTTATTAGTAAAGACATATGAGTAGCGTTGCAGTAGTAGTGCCAATACTAAGCATTTGCATGAGTGCTTGTACTCCTGCAAATGCTCCGATACAGAAACCAATACCCGCATGCCCAGGTTCACATATGTGCGGGGCCAGTTTCAGTGTGATTTGTAAAAAGAGTCTGTGAGATTTCATTCAGTGGTCAAGTGCAAATATTTAAAGTGTATGATACTGGAAATTGCACCTGAACCGGACTGAAAATCATACCTTACTCTTTTTAAAATCACACTGCGGACGGCCCGCACATATGTCAACCGGCTCCATAGAAAGACGGTTTAGTTCAAATGTCATACAAATCAGATGCGGTTCAAAGCGCAATATATGATATAATAATAATTTAATAATAAAATAAACAGAACCACATAAAATTGTATTTAGTATTACATTTATAGCTCATTTAATAACGAGTCACATGATACTAAAAAATAGGTATTGGTAATTGGTATCGGCGATTCCTTGAAAAAAATTATCGGTACTCTTACTCGGTCTTAAAAAACTGGTATCGTTGCGTCCCTACATATGAATATTGGGTGACTAAAAAGAGATCTCAGATTATAAAGAAAATCGCTAAAAAACACTATAAGGAGACATTAAGGCTGGGTTCACACTGCTGCACGGAGCGGCCCATAGCGGGGGTCCCCTGCGTCCCTGTTGACCATTTCAGGTCCGATTTCAGTCTGAATTTTTGGTGGAATTCGGACCTAAACTGGACCAGAAGACGCATTCCTGTGCAATTCGCACCGAAGCCGCTCCGGAGATGTCCATAGAGAGCCGGTCACAGACTCCTGACATGCGAATTGGATGCCGGAAAACCCACATCCAATTGGCAATAGTGTGAACCCAGCCTTACCAAGAGGCATGCAAGTCATATTCTGAAATTCTTTCTGCCTCTCATTCTATATATTTTGTATTGTTAACAATGTACTTGTGGGGTTGATTTACTAAGGAATAGATATTTTTTTGCTTTGTAAAATGTATGTTCACTTTTATGGTGAATATTCACTTAGATAAGTGAATCAGTTGAAGCTATGAGCAATTAAATCACGTGCAAGCAACAGTCCTGTTTTTTTTTATTTATGTTGCACACAATTGGGTATTCAAAGTAAGCAGTTTAAACTTATTTACCAAGCTAAGTTAGTATACACTTTGCAATGCAAATAGCCTCTACTCCTTGAGTAAATTAACCCATATGCTTACTGAGTTGTCTGTCACACTCCATGCAACATGAGCAAATAACAGTGGTAACAACAGAGCAGTGGCCTGGTGGGTTGAGTGTCAAAAGTATTAAGCCTCATGAACACTGGGTACAGAAGCACTGTCGAACCCTGCTGCCAGCAGCCTATAAGCTGCTGCTGGATAGAGCACCAAGCAATACAAATTAACCCCTTAACCCAGGTTGAAAATGACAGGCGTTTTTGGAGAGAGTTGTTAGTTTGTGATAATCAATAATGTCGGTATAATGTAGTTGTTACACATCATAGGCACAAAAGATCCTATAAGATGGTAACATAAACTACAAAGAACTGGTGCCACCCCTCTGCTAAAAATACATTGAATGGGCAATGGGACTGTGCGTTTTGATAGCCCCCTCCAGCACCACCACCTTCTAGCAAGGTATACTTACCTATTTGCACTCACTCACTGCCTCCCCTCCATTCTTCTTTTTTTTTTTTTTTTTTTTTTAACGGTAACTTTATTGTTTACAGAGAAACTGAGATGATACAAACTCAAATAAACAATGCTCTCCTGGAAATGGCGAGCAGCATAAGTTCAAAATGTCCATTTAATATACTCGTAACTGATGTAAGAGTATCATGTATAGCTCAAAGACATAATAGAGAATACAGTACACAGAGGGTATAATGGTGAAAGGATAAGGAGGGGGGGGGGGCATAATCACAATAGTATCCATGAATCATAAATTACAAAAATAGGATATACAATGCAAGTAGCCAAGGTAAAGCAAAAATGTCTTGGTCTGGACATGTAACTTAACCATCAGAAGACACTGTTTGCAGATTCTACCCAAGAGGACCAGATTTTGTGAAATTTTTTAGGGCGACCCCTGGCTTCATAGGTCAGATTATAGAGTGGGATTGCTTGATCAACTAAGGCTATCCACAAACTGAGAGTGGAAGAGGTCTGCGATTTCCATTGCAGTATTATAGATTTCTTGGCATAAGAATACACAAAGTGCAAAAAATGTTCATGTTACAAAGAAGGCTATCGTCATCTATATAACCCAAGAGGCATCTCAATGGAATACAGATATTAGGCTGATGCGTAATCAAGCTAACGAAGGCCGTAATCTCTGACCAAAAGGCCCTAATAGGTGGGCACTCCCAAACCATATGAAAGAAAGTGCCATTTACCACCGAACACTTAGAGCAAGCAGCAGAGGGCAACTTACCAAGGCGTAAAAGAAGCACTGTCGCCCCATTTTATTGGAGTCCTTACTTCATTGTTGTAACAGAGCGTGGCTTCTGGTTATAAGGTAGCATATAACCCCCATGTGCTCAGGCCTAAGTGGGTTTATTCACCAGACCCAAACACTGTCACTTTGAGGAAGGGGGGTGGGGCATTAATGTCATCCACCTGTGTAAATGCTGACACCATATCAAATCAGAGCTTACTCTGGGTGTACCCCTGTCGTGGATAGAGAGCAAGGAAAGGGTCAGAGGGTATACCTTGCTGGGATGGGGGGGTCAGGCTATTAGGAGGCAAAGTCACTCTGCTCTGAATGGGCAGATTGTCTTTAATATAATGGGTTTGAAGCAATGTTTGATATAGGTCAAAATAGTAGGACCTCACAAATGGGCCAGTAGATCCTTCTGAACTAGAGCTGATTTTTTAGGAGGCAAGTTCTTCCCCAAATTAATTATGTGCATCCCTACATATACTTCATATGACATTTTCTATTATTTCTTCCACATTAAGGGTGCCCACCCATTAAACATACAATACCACCCCACCCTCCTTATTTCATTCTCTATTGCCAATCATGTTCAACACTTATTTTTTCTATGGAAGTGTAAGAGACTATAACCAATATATTCATAATATAGTCCTAACCATAGGCTGTGGGTCAAGATAACGCAAACTCCTCAGATCATCTACTACATCTACTTGACAGTGAGCTGTGAGAGAAAACGAATACAGTCTTCAAAAGTAAAACTTGCCCAGTGAGCTGATTAACTGTGTACACAATAAATATGCATCTATCAATGTCTACTAGTGCCTGCCTTCACACTATGCATCCATCTGTTACAGTCTGTGTTCATCCATCTGTCAATCTGTCAATGTCCGGACCTTTTTCTGCCAATCAGTAGGTTACACAAAGTGACAAATGGCTGGAATTGATGATGATCTCATGTCTGTGGGTACATGCACATAGGAAAGGGAAAATACTGATAAAAAAAAGATTCTAAAATCTGTTTCAAATGCTGTTGTTCGTGCCTGATACATTGGTGCCAATCTCTTCCACTCCATACCCATTCCCGCTCCAATGATATAAACAGAATCATCCTTATCAGTTTCGTCCAATCTAGGAGCAGCTTTATTTTCCATATATTATAAGAAGCATTTTATAAAGCAGTAAATGATAGATATTGCACATTTATATAATCAGTGAACACCTATAAAAGTCCTAATATCTTTTTAATTGTTAGTAGATGGTACATAATCCCATACTTTGTATGGAATTCATACATTGCGTGGCATTGGTTTATACACTATATTGTCAAAAGTATTGGGAGTTGCCTTTACACTCACATGAACTTTAATGGCATCCCAGTCTTAGTCCGTAGGGTTCAATATTGAGTTGGCCCACCCTTTGCAGCTACAACAGCTTTAATGCTTCTGGGAAGGCTGTCCACAAGGTTTAGGAGTGTGTTTATGGGAATGTTTGACCATTCTTTCAGAAGCGCATTTGTGAGATCAGGCACTGATGTTGGACGAGGCTCCGGCTCGCAGTCTCCGCTCTTATTCATCCCAAAGGTGTTCTATCGGGTTGAGGTCAGGAATCTGTGCAGGTCAGTCAAGTTCCTCCACCACAAACACGCTTGTCCATGTTTTTATGGAACTTGCTTTGTGCACTGGTCCAAATCATTTGGTGGGGGGGGGGGGGTTGGGCTTTGCCCCTTTGTTCCAGTGAATGGAACTCTTAAGGTGTCAGCATACCAAGACATCTTGGACAATCTCATGTACCCAACTATGTGGGAACAGCTTGGGGATGGCCTCTTCCTGTTCCAACATGACTGCACAATCAAGGTCTATAAAGACATGAATGAGCGAGTTTGGAGTGGAGAAACTTGACTGGCCTACACAGAGTCCTGACCTAAACCTGATAGAACACCTTTGAGATGAATTAGAGTGGAGACTGCGAGCCAGGCCTTCTAGTCCACATCCGTGCCTGACCTCACAAATGCACTTCTGGAAGAATGGTAAACATTCACATAGACACACTCCTAAACCTTGTGGACTGCCTTTCCAGAAGAGTTGAAGCTGTTATAGCTGCAAAGGGTGGGCCAACTCAATATTGAACCCTACGGACTAAGACTGGGATACCATTAAGTTCATATGTGTGTAAAGGCAGGCGTCCCAATACTTTTGTAATATAGTGTATATTGCATATGTATATGATTGGCGAACACCTAATATCTTTTTAATTGTTGTTAGGTGGTACATATTTCCATAATTTGTGTGAAACGTATACATTGTGTGGCATTTGTTTATATATTGAGTTATTAGTAATGAGCAGTAGAGGGTATATAATCTCATATACACCCACACATACATAAGTTATTAGTATTGAGCACATTTTGCTTTGCGACAATTTAGCTGTTTTTTAAGTCTCAATGAATAACATGGAAACAGTTATTGCAAGTTTCAATGGAAAAGTGCCTTGAGGGTCCAGTATATCTTCACCTTCCCACCAACAGGATTGCAGCGATCAAACCTGGCTCTGAATATCAGTTTATTTTCAACTTGGATACAGTGAGATAAGATAGCAGTATTGTGCACAATGATATCCGGAAGCTTTAACCTTTGCAACCGACTCCCTTTCACGACTGAGACATATCAAACAAACACAGAATTTCCAGTCAGCAGCAATTTAAATTGTTTTTCCTAAAGAGTATCAACTTGGCAAACGAAACACAAAAACTAACTTGCATCCTTTAAAAATGAGCAATTGTTCAGATTACCGTTGACATTTCACCATAGAAAAAGTGAGGAAATTTCTCAGCATGAGTCTACTTCATGTTTAGTCTATTTCTGGCAAACACAAATATTAGAAATTTCTGTATGAGTCCAACTTCCACAAGAAGACCTCACGGAAATGGTCAAAAATGATATATCCTGATAAACAAATCTCCTGATGTCTATAGGAAAAACACATGTGACGTGTGATGTATTGATATATAATAATAGCCCACAGTCACTGGCTATTTGCGTAAAGAAGAATTCCAGGTATAGATATTAAATAGATAGTTACATTGGTCCAAGTTGGTCCAATGTAACTATGCATATACCATAGCTGTCTGATACCCCAGTTGGTTGATACCCACCAAGCAGCCAAGCTCCTGTGTTCAGAATGCAGCAGAGTAGCTGCCTGAGGTAGGACCAAGAAGCAAATGGAGATCACTGGAGTAGTGATGTTTACTTCAGTGATTTCCATCTGCCCAGGGGCATTGGCCAGGTATAGAATTTGCATAGTTACATTGGCATTGGCCAGGTATAGAATTTGCATAGTTACATTGGAAACCCTGCATTGTGTTTGGAGGTTTGGTAACTATAGAAGACAGCTGTTGCTACGCAGGTACAGAACATTGAGTGCAGGCCTAAGGCCCTTGTCCTGTATTACTGTCTACCTGGCTGTTTTGTTTATGGAGTCTGCTGATCTGCCTGCCTACTGTCCTAGGTTGTCCTGTGCCCTAACCTTCTCTCCCGCATTTTTCTGTTGTTAGCAATAAACTCACGTTTGATCATTTTAAAAGTGACTGGCGCCCATCTTTTCTGCAAATATCCACACCCACCATGCCTAAGAACCAGCACCCTGAGGTGAAATGTCAGCCCTCCCTGATGCCGGGGCTCAGGGGGGCCCTACACCATTATTTCCGAAGGCGGAAATACTTGGTTGGGAGAGCACATGAGAGATTTGGTGGTTGAAGTGCAATGAAAATATATTCAAGGTGCAGGTTAACGTCTATGGAGGAGACAGAGCAGCTAGACATTTTGGACTTCTTTACATGAACAGGGGCACTAAAAACAAACAGTTGTGTTTTTACCACCCCCAACCACTGAGCCACAAGTTTACATGGACAGTGGCAACTTAAGTGCACACTGCCGCAGTTGCAGTGCAGCACAGTTTATACCACAGGTAGTGTGGTTGACAAATGCTACAAATTCAAGGGAATAAGGCCGTGCCACAGCTGCTCTACAACTGAGTATAATCCACATGGTTGTGGTATGGTGCAGCAGCCTTCTAATGGATAATAGCTTTATCTGTGGGAAAAAAGCAGTGATTGGCAGAAATACTTCCATCCCTTGATTTCCAGAGAATGGTCATGCAGAGTTGACCACACCACACCTCAGACCTCAGCCATAAAAATAGCAAGGGAGAATATCTGTAGTATAGTTATGTTTTGTAGCATTTTCATTTTATATTGAAATTGTATCTCCATGATCACCAAACTGATTAGTCCAATCTTATGGTCCAGGCACCCCTGGCAGACATTACAGGTAGGTCCTGGATCTGGTGGCAAATTACATTGCATATCGTCCAGGACCCACCCCAGCCACTGACTGTACATGGAAGGAGCAATATCATACTGATCAGGTCACTCCTGGGTTATTTCCTGTGCATGTTCTTTAAAAGCAACAAATCCTAATTGACATCCGCCTTTATCCTATGTTGAGGTCCACTGTATAAGGGTCTATACAGTACAAGACTAACGTTAAGACAAGTGTAGGTATAAATTCCATGTAGCAAGGTGATTTTTCGTGACTACATAATGGGATTAAATGTGTTCTTTTAGATGAACCTGAAGTTTAACTCCACCCAATGGCAATTTAGGGTACAAATTATAATAGAAAGACCTTCATTGTATCTTCAGGCTAAAGAGTAAGCATGTGTCAATTTTAATTAAAATGGAGAATTAGGGAGCAGTGGCATATAAAGCAAGTGGAAAATGATCTGGTGACTTGGGGAAAAAAAAAAAAGAGAAAAAAAACGTAAAATTTGATTTGGCCCAGATCTGTAGTTTGAAAACTTCAGTAACCCCCTCTCATTTTGCCCCTTTGAGTACTGACATGATCTGTACACCTTGATGATGTATGATCGGGTGCCAAACGGTCTCAGTATTTTCTTTGCTTTGTACTTTCTAACTGCTTGTTCCTGTACAGTATAGCTATGTTGTATTGTTAAAAAATCTGTTTTATCTTAACTGTAAAAGAACTAAGGAGGATCACAGAGGAAATACTGTATTCATTACATAGCCACAGAAGGAGAATCTCTATCTGATGCGTGTAGGTATTTATAAAATTGAAGGTATAAAGCATTATACTCTTAAAAGCTTTTAACAGTGGATAAAACACTTTGAAACAAGGCACTGCACATTTATTAACAGGTCAGAAACCTTTGTTTGTACAAGAACACGAAAGCCCCAGTTAAATCGCACAAGAATTCAACAGAATATTCGTAAACTGAAATCTGATCAGACAAGGCTAATGCACAGAGGAGCACAGCAGTAAATTGCCTTTTTTTGGAATCAGCCTGACCTGGCTATTGTATGTACGCAGTTCTGGGCTTCATATGTCCTGACATTTCCATGCATTTAAGAAAAAACTATCATAATGATACTGCTTAGCAATTTACAAAAGAGGATGCTTGCTTTTCTAGGTCTAATTAAGCTAGCCAAACATTGTATGAATTTTGTACGGTTTCAGATGAACCAACCTAATTTCACTTAATGGTTGACCCTGCCATCCCCCTGATACCTGACAACCTTACATTGAAAAATTTAAGGAGCTGGGCAGAAAGGTGGGAAATTAACAAAGACGACTCACAATTAGACGAAACAGTGGTTACAGCTGATTGGATGCAGTCTATGTTTGGCCAAAAATTTTCCATATGGCTTCTTCAATTCTCTATTGAAAGGATTACAGGTGGGAGAGTGCCAGAAGGGCCACCCAAGGAGCTGGCTCATTGGGAACAGATATATGGCTATATATCTTACAAGTCACGCTCTTTTCTTTTCTTGAGAAAAGAGCGCGACTTGTAAGAAGATCCAAGTGCGCATGCTCGAGAAACGCGTCCTACACCGATGACGGTATCCCCCTGAGCCAGCTGTCTTCTGCTTCTCAAGCCTCATTCTGAGGCCGCCTTCCTGAGCCGGCATTTTCATCTATATGGAAGTTAACCAGAGCACAGAATGACACAGCACAGCACCAGGAGATACCACTTCCTTACTTGCATACCATGCCTGATTTTATCACAAAAATGTGAGTTTTTCTATTGAGCTACTAATAAATTGTTATCCCTGTTAAAAAACTATTGCACCCAGAGGCGCCTCTCCATTTGTTTCTTTTCACAGTTCCTGAACACAGTTTCAGTTTTACCTTGAAGGCTGCCCTGTATGCTTACCCCAGGATCCATTCATAGATTTCACCTCCCACATGGACTGAGCTTTTCAATCTATGGACTTGTAACCTATGTATATATTGTATATACCAAATACTCAATTCAATTGGAAGAACTTATCGAGATATTTTAACATATGCGCCTATACTCGTTGTCACGGCTCTGTGTCTGAATAGACACGTAGAGCAGTGGCTCTGCTCGGGTGCCCCCACAGCAAGCTGTTTGCTCTGGTGGCACAAGGAAAGGGGCCAGGAGCGCCTGCGAGGGACCCGAGAAGAGGAGGATCTGGGCTGCTCTGTGCAAAACCACTGTAGAGAGCAGGTAAGTATAACATGTTTGTTATTTTTTTTTTTAAAAGGAAAAACTTGCCTTTAATATCATATTAAGGAAACCAATGGACATTAGATATTGGTATGAAAAATCAAGTCAAGTCAAGTGTTTGTTCATCTAAGAAAAATCATGGATTGATTATTTATATGAAAGAATAAAGAAATCAGTCTGTGCAGTTGGAATTTTTGTTTTCTGACGAACAATCTTTTGCATGTCAATTTTTATGCTAAATAAACAGCCACTCAGTATATATGTGCATTTCCTAAATCTGTAGGCATCATATTGATATATGTACATGTATATATTATAATATGATATATCATATTATCTTCCACAGCTGTAGATGTTTTTAGAGAATAAAAAATCTATGCATCAGGAAAAGTTTCTATTGGCAAGTTTTTTGTACTTTAATGCCGCGTACACACGAACGGATTTTCCATCGGAAAAATCTTGGATGGTTTTTCCGACGGAATTCCGATCAAGCTTGTCTTGCATACACACGGTCACACAAAACCGTCAAGAACCTGGTGACGTACAACACTACGACGAGCCGAGAAAATTAAGTTCAATGCTTCCGAGCATGCGTCGAATTGTTTCCCAGCATGCGTAGGAATTTTGAGCTTCGGAATAGGTACAGACGATTGGAATTTCCGATCAGAACTTTTTCTGACCGAAAAATTGAGAACCTGCTCTCAATCTTTTGCTGGCTGGAATTCCGCCAGCAAAAGTCAGATGGAGCATACACACGGTCGCATTTTCTGACCAAAAGCTCTTATCAGACTTTTTCTGGCGGAATTTCCGATCGTGTGTACGCGGCATAAGAGGCTGGTATTTTGCTCCCTCATACACATTGTTTCTGCACTTCTGTACAATTATTACTTTGAAAACAATTTATGGCAGGCCATGTTCACTCAAAAATATAATGTAATTGTAACTTTTTCTAAGGTAACCGGTACTTACCCCTAATCTGCCTTCTAAAACATACACCGTTTGACAGGCCACATTGAACAAATTGGTCTTACTGGTATGCACTGACACTGATAAAGATTGGAAATTCTGAGGTACCCTGACCTATAGACAGATGTACATTAGAAAGATAAACACAGATGGATGACCACATTTGTGTAGGGTAAACCGCACACGTGTTATAAGGTGAGGCATATTACAAACACAAATCCAACACTACAATAATAACAAGAGCCTACTGAAGATTACTCCTTATGATTAGGTCCTGCCCCTAAAAGATTGACCACAGTGTTTTACTTAAAGTGGAATCCCAGGCTCTAACTAACTACACCTAAATAGGTTCCCACTCCCCTCCTAACTCTTATTTAACTACACTGTGTAAAGAAGATGCTTATTCTTACCTATTTTTAGGGTGCTCCAGTTCCCAGCATCACCAGCTTTAGGGGAGAGGAGGGACAGCTGACAACAGATGCCCCATAGTAAGCCTATGGGTGATGTCATTCCATCTATTGTCAGCGCTCTCCCCTGAAGCCATCTACTGGGGAAATTACGTAACCAGACGAGAACACTCTGAGAATAGGTACGTATAAGCATCTTCCTTCTACAGGGTAGTTGGTATAGGAGTTGGAATAGGGTGTGAGCAGGTTTAAGCTTAGTTAGATACCCAAATTCCACTTTAAACAGTTCACAGCACACACTTTCATTTTATAATAGTTATTTTTGACAATCCAATATAAGCTTAACATAAAACTCTTCTTTTATATCATGAGCGCTGCCTGTCTGTTGGCCGTCTCTTTCCACAACTTCCTGGATTCCGTGCATGCTTTACAGCTGCTCATCTGCTGTGGACTTTTACTTTTTAAGGACTACTTATCCCATGGTACCTTGTTGCCTGCAAGCAGTGATTCCTGTATTGACGCTGCCCCCCTAAACTCCTCCTTTTATCACATTCGAACGCAGGCTCTGTGAAATGTGTGACATAGCAGTGCTTACTTACAGGGCATAGTGAATGCATGTCACAGAATTGAAGGAAGTAACTGTGTTGGGATCTTCACAAAATAATTTTACACACTTCAAGATCATTCAAATTAATAGAGTCAGGCTAGAAATAATTGAAAACGGGTTGTGGAGAAGGAACTCCTGTCTTTGAAAGAAATGATACTGCATCCAGATACTGCATCTCGAACATTTAACAACATCGGTACTTCCGAAAGACAGGCTCTTGCTGGTTTTAAAAATCGCAAAGATATTGTTATTCGAGAGGCAGATAAGTGGTACTTAGTTATAGTGATTACATAATTGAAGCCTTGCGGCAACTTAATGATTCTTCCACGTACTAGATCTAGATCTGATCCCACTCCAGTTTTTAAGAGTAAACTAAAACATTTCTTGGACACAGGTGTGGAAATGGGAGTACTGACAAAAAAGGTCCTGGAGCACCGAACATCCAGTTGTCCCTGTGTTCCATCACCTCCCCAAGATACACAAACCTGAGAGACCTGTAAAAGGTTGTCCAATAGTAGCAGGTATTGGTTCACTCCTTGAGAGATTAGGTGAATGGGTAGACCAGTATCTGCAACCTTTAATGACAAGACTGCCGGGCTATATAAAAGACACAGCATCAATCCTAAAACACATAAATGAAGTACAATGGGTAGAGCATTTTTTTGTGGGTTACTTTAGACGTTAAGTCTCTCTATTCATGCATACCACATCATCTTGCTCTAGATGCACTACAGTTTCACTTGTCCAGATATAGTTTCTATTATCCCCAGCTCTCATCATCATGACTGTCACTTTTTTATTACAACACAATTATTTCTTCTTTCACGATTCCTTCTATGTACAATGCTGTGGAGCCTCCATGGGAGCTATATTTTCTCCATCATTAGCTAATTTGTACATGGGATGGTGGGAAGAATGTTTTCTTTTTTCACATCTCAATCTTTATGCACCCCACATCTATTGGTATGGGCATTACATAGACAACCTGATTTTAATCTGGGACCATACCGATTCCTCTTTAATTTCTTTTGTCTCATACCTCAACAACAACAGCCTTAATCTTGAATTCTCTTATGTGAGCAATAAGACCACGATTGACTTTCTAGATGTAGCACCCCCCTGGGTCTACTGGGAGCAAAGAGGTACCAGATACAGGGAGCGAGCTTACATTCACGCCAGGGCTGAGTCCATGTCTATAATGGGAAATTAGAAAAGGAATTTGGGTGCCAGTCCCTTTAAGTATTTAAATGCTTTAATGAGAACTTAAGAGAAGTAGTAGGAGCAGGGGCGTAACTAGAAATCACAGGGCCCCATAGCCCCATAGCAAAATGTTGTATGGGCCCCCCCCCACAAAAAAATGGCGGGGCTTAAATTAAATAGTGGGCGTGGTTTAAAGGGCGGGGCTCAAAGGGTGTGTGGTTCGAGTCTGAGAAGAAAGAAAGAGCCCAGATCCTACACCACAATAGCAATATATGTATTCCAGAAAGTTTAATCAACATATAAAGATAATCCAAACACCTGGTGTTAGCGCTTCAATAATCCTCACCTGTGCCCAATGCAGCGTGGTCTGCCCATGCCCAATACTGCCTCACCTGTGCCCAATGCAGCGTGGTCTGTGCCCAATACAGCATGTCCAGTGCCCAATGCAGCCTCACCTGTGCCCAAAGCAGCATGGCCAGTGCCCAATACTGCCTCACCTGTGCCCAATACTGCCTCACCTGTGCCCACTTGTGCCCAATGCAACGTGTCCAGTGCCCAATGCAGCCTCACCTGTGCCCAATGCAGCATGTTCAGTGCCCAATGCAGCCTCACCTGTGCCCAATGCAGCGTGGCCTGCCCAATGCAGCCTCACCTGTGCCCAATGCAGCCTCACCTGTGCCCAATGCAGCCTCACCCGTGCCCAATGCAGCCTCACCCGTGCCCAATGCAGCCTCACCTTTGCCCAATGCAGCGTGGCCTCACCTGTGCCCAATGCAGCATGACCCGTGCCCAATGCAGCATGACCCGTGCCCAATGCAGCATGGCCTGCCCGTGCCCAATGCAGCCTGACCCGTGCCCAATGCAGCCTCACCTTTGCCCAATGCAGCGTGGCCCCACCCATGCCCAATGCAGCCTGACCCATGCCCAATGCAGCCTCCCCCGTGCCCAATGCAGCCTCCCCCGTGCCCAATGCAGCCTTCCCGTGCCCAATGCAGCCTCCCCCGTGCCCAATGCAGCCTCCCTCGTGCCCAATGCAGCCTCCCCCGTGCCCAATGCAGCCTCCCCCGTGCCCAATGCAGCCTCACTCGTGCCCAATGCAGCCTCTCTCGTGCCCAATGCAGCCTCCCCCGTGCCCAATGCAGCCTCCCCCGTGCCCAATGCAGCCTCCCCCGTTCCCAATGCAGCCTCACCTGTGCCCAATGCAGCCTCCCCCGTGCCCAATGCAGCCTCACCTGTGCACTGGAAGAGGTGAGCCAGACTGCAGCAGCCCTTATTGGCGAGCGTGGGGCTGTCTCAGATTGGGGGGGGGGCGAGCACCGGCCGCACGGTCCCCCAGCCATGGGAAGTGAGGAGAGGAAGAGGCGCGCTGTCTGTACATGCAGAGAGCTGTAATAGCTAACATTTGAATGTCCTGTGTTCCCGGGGCTCAACGTCACATAGCCCCACCTCTTGGCCCGGCGCCTTTGATGACGTCACATGTCCCGCATTGGACCGGCGTTCTGTCTATCAAAAGCGTCGGGCCAAGAGGTGGGGCTATGTGACGGTGAGCCCCGGGAACACACGCAGGACATTCAAATAAAAGCTATTACACAGCGCTCTGCTGCCTTGTAAAGACAGCGCGCCTCTTCCTCTCCTCACTTCCCCTGGCGGGGGGACCGTGCGGGCAGTGCTCGCCACCCCCCCCCCCCGGGCCCCGGCAGTATGCTTTCCTCCTCCTCCCCAGGGGCCCCATAGCGGCTGCGGGCCCCATAGGAGAGAGAGTAGGAGAGAGGATTAGGGGAGGTTTTAGATACCCTTTTTGGCAAATCACTTACAGCCTCCTTAAATCCAAAGGCGAAACAGCTTACTTTTAGAAAATCATGGGTACTTGGATAGGTCTCTCACACAGACCTAGCAGCCAGTAGAAAGTCTGGACAAGCCTCTCTCACAGACATAGCAGCCAGTAGAACTCCTGGATAAGTCTCTCTCACAGACTTAGCAGCCAGTAGAACTCCTGGATAAGTCTCTCTCACTGACTTACTAGCCAGGAGCTAGTTACCTTGTTTAGATTGTAGAACAGCTTGACAGTACCAGGACCTTTAAGCTGACCCGGTGATACTGTAAAGGTAATTTAGATATAGGTGCGTCCTCCAAACGAGTCACCAGGCCCTCCTGAGAGACCAGCATTCATCCTGGCTCTCTCCAGCAAGGGTCCTCCCCTGGATCTCCTCAGCTTGGCTCGGCTTCTTCCACACAGGCAAGACAGCTTAAGGACCAGACACACAGGATTAGTAGGCCCCAGACAGGCTTCTGGGCCTACTTGCAGAACTTGCAGCAACACACCCAGGAGGGTCCAGAGGTAATGCACTAACTAGAGCACATGGCCTCTGTCCAATAAATACCCCTTCCCAGAACGCACAGTGACCAGGAACCTCCTACTGGGCTGTTTCCGGAAAAAAAATATTCATTACAGCTCAACCTAGTTGTAATTCTCATACTGTCCTGTGGTACCAGTGACACCTGCTGACAACAGTGAGAAATGCACAACTCAGTCAAGTTTAGAACAGAACCAAATATACAATCAAATCTAAGCTGTTTACAGCTCAGCCAAACTAACTTTACACTATACCCCCAATTTTAGGAACAGGGGGCCACATAGATATCACACTCAGGGGTGACTCCAGCACTGGCATTATAAATACTGGAACCTTCTGCAAACCCACTGCGGAAATTCCTTACTTCTGGTCTCTAGCTGCCATCCACTCCATACTATTCATTCTATCCTGGTGGGTGAGTTCATTAGAGCCAAGCGCAACTGCTCTACCCCAGAAAATTTTCAGTTAAATTGTAGTACTCAATATGTAGTCTACGTGATAGAATGTGATGTTTGGAAATTGCAATATGTAGGATGCACCACCAGGCCCCTTCGCGCGAGGATTAGCGAACATTATAATGGAGCAGGTTGTCCAATGCATCAAAACACCTCAAATTTATACATGGAGGTAACATGGATTCCTTCTCTTTCTCTGCAGTTCAAAAAAACTGAATGTCGGTACGTGGAGGAGACAAGCACAGAAGACTATTAGAACAGGAAGTTAAGTGGATTTTCCTGTTGGACACACATACCCCCACAGGCATGAACAACAGATGGGATGTGAATCTATTTCTCAAATTACATCATCCTATACCATCTTTAGTTTTATTGTTCACCTGCTTTAGATTTTAGATTTTGCCCTTTTCTCTTAGTAGGTTCCCTCTGTGCTTGTCTTCTGCCTTCTTTTTTTTCCTCCTGACATTTTTGACCAATTATTTGTGAATCTCCCCCCCCCCCCTTTTTTTTTTGATCCTGCCATACATTTTATTTTATTTCATTTTATTTTTTCGATCCTGCCATACATTTTTGATCTTGCCATACATTTTTGATCCTGCCATAAATGTTTGATCCTCCCATCAACTTTTTTTTCTTTTTTTCTGATCCTGCCATAAATCTTGACTTACAGTCTACACTTTCACTTTCTTCTAAGGAATACATTTTTCCCTTGGAATAATAAGGTCCTAACTTCTCATGTAGCATTTTTACACACTTCTCCTTATGCTCAACAATTTTTATATTGTCTTCCTTTCCTCTCCCCTTTCTCTTGTTGGCTTTAAACAGGTGTAGTCACCAACCACTTGAATTATTGGTGGTATCAATTAAATATGCTAATTTTCTGTGACACTAACCTGATAGGCCAATTATGTAGAGGTGGAGCTTGTATGTGTGTATGTGAGTATATATATATATATATATATATATATATATATATATATATATATATATATACAGTGGTGTGAAAAAGTGTTTGCCCCCTTCCTCATTTCCTGTTCCTTTGCATGTTTGTCACACTTAAGTGTTTCGGAACATCAAACCAATTTAAACAATAGTCAAGGACAACACAAGTAAACACAAAATGCAATTTGTAAATGAAGGTGTGTATTATTAAAGGTGAAAAAAAATCCAAACCATCATGGCCCTGTGTGAAAAAGTGATTGCCCCCCTTGTTAAAACATACTATAACTGTGGTTGTCCACACCTGAGTTCAATTTCTCTAGCCACACCCAGGCCTGATTATTGCCACACCTGTTCACAATCAAGGCATCACTTAAATAGGAGCTGCTTGACACAGTAAGGTCCACCTGAAGATCCTTAAAAGCTACACATCATGCCGAGACCCAAAGAAATTCAGGAACAATTGAGAAAGAAAGTAATTGAGATCTATCAGTCTGGAAAGGGTTATAAAGCCATTTCCAAAGCTTTGGGAATCCAGCGAACCACAGTGAGAGCCATTATCCACAAATGGCGAAGACATGGAACAGTGGTGAACCTTCCCAGGAGTGGCCGGCCGCCCAAAATTACCCCAAGAGCGCAGCGACGACTCATCCAAGAGGTCACAAAAGACCCCACAACAACGTCCAAGGAACTGCAGGCCTCACTTGCCTCAGTTAAGGTCAGCGTTCATGCCTCCACCATCAGGAAAAGACTGGGCAAAAATGGCCTGCATGGCAGAGTTCCAAGGAGAAAACCACTGCTGAGCATCAAAGCTCGTCTCAATTTCTCCACAACACATCTTGATGATCCCCAAGACTTTGGGACAACATTCTGTGGAAGTTCTGTATATAATTGTATTCTATTTTGTATGTATTGCACACTGCCCTCACTGTGCACACGGCACTAATAATGTTTTCAGTACATGTTTACATTCTTTCGAGTCCTGATTAGAATAAGCCTGCCTATGATACGCCCCTTGTTACCATAAATGAACAATTGTAATATTAATGTGATACCTACGTAATCATGTGTATAAAACCCCTGAATTGCGTCATAATAAAGGAGAACGGTTATTTGGAAAGATGCTGAGCGTATCTTTTGTGTCTGTTCCCTACTGCAGTAGTTAATAATAATTTGGAACCACTAATCAATATGAGGATAGGAGTTGCCTATCTATAAATTTCCAGGACAGGTGGCGAGCTTTTCCCAGGAGGGGTTAAAAGGTGACCCTGAGTATCCGAAACGAGGAGCTTGAGACGATCCGGGAATTTCTGATAATCAGCCGGCTGAGGTAAGCCTTTTGCTTACATTTGAGTTATCAGACTTCCTTGATCGGTAAGGCATTTTCGGGACAAAGGGTACCTATCTTACTCCCCTTAATCGAACTGTATTGATTGGTGGTTATATGTTATGTTGTCACTGTCTACTGTCCATCGGAGTGTTATAGATAAGAAAGGGAAGAATAGTGCTGTTCACAGGTATATGTAGTACATCTGCTAGAAAAAGTAGTTTAGAGGCAAGAGGGTATAGGCACACGTAGAGAAGACTGGCCAGTCATTATGGGCATTAAATTAAGTAAGGGAATGAAGGGTAAGAGACCCTCAAAAATGCCCAGCGCAAGAGGAGCGCTATATATGAACCGAAGGTGCGGTTCCGCCTATACTGAGCCCCTAGATTAATGGTTAAAGTGGACATGGATCCACAATGGGTAACTGGGTTACCACCGAAGTCCACAGGGACTAAGAATCATGCAGAGTACACAGCTAGAGAAACAGCTATCTATGTGAGCAGGATGGATCAAGGGTGACAATTAACACTAGACAGAAAGGGACATTTTCATGTTAAGTTGTGGGATGAATTTGGGGTTAGGCACTACAACTAGTAAAGTCAAGAAACAGAGAAATGAGAGTTAAAACAGAATATTTTATATGTTGTCAGAGAGGGAAGATGGGATGAGCACTATGGCTGCCCGTCTGATCATAGAAGGTACAGTATGTGAAGTATGGTATTACAATACATTGGATGCAAAGGATATCAGAACAAAATAAGGAAAGCAGAAATTTATCAAGGAAGTATTTAAAAGAGTTAAAAGAATGTGAGAGAATGATATGCATGTGTTGTGTACAAATGGGAAAAATGTAAGCGATTTTAGAGAGATATTTGTGTATGTGTGTGAATGCTGGAACCTGTAGTTCTATCTCTTGTGTGTGTCATGTACGCAGATGTGACCCCCTCCTTTGTGCTCTCCTGAAAGAATGTAGCTGGGATGAGAGGTTGGTGATAAGCTGGAAGGACACCATGCCAATTTCAGTTTTTTAGACAAAACATTTATAACTTTATGTGCCGGGTTAACGAATCTAATGATAAACAATGTGATCACAATTATTTTTGAATCTGTTTTCCAAACATGGTAAAATGAAGGTTACATTTAACCGTGTATTACACAAATTGAATATCCTTTGATAGTGGAAACAGTGCATTTAATAGGGAATTAAGTAAAATTAAGTAATATGTCCCCCTTTAAGGAACGTTATCTGTGGATATATATATTAGGGTGTGATATTGAAATTATCATTTGAGTATTAATTTCTAATTGGAGTTTAACAATTTTATTAATAATATAGATATATTGAAACTGGTTTAGACAACCTTTGATTGGAAATGAAATCCAGGTTAATGGGGAATTTATAAAAATGGGATTAGTTTAGTTTAAGATAACAATTTTGTAATTTTACATTTATTGAGTGGAAAGAAAAAAAGATTAAGATGAGGTTGTTAATTGGAATACAGCTGCCATAATGTTTAACAAAGCCAAGATGGATGGGATACATAAGAAGTTTTTCTACAAAAATTAAATCTTAAAGTCTGATAATAAATTGATGTGCGGTCCATGATGTGAGAGTAATAATAAATAAAATGTAAATATGACAGACCCATCACATCAAGTCCACACACCCTGTTAGGATAGATCCCACCTGCAGCCAGTTGTTTTATAGTTTTTGATGTGGCTGAGCGCTTTGTTTGTTTTTTTTTATTTTTATTTTTGAATCCAAAGCAGAATGTGTGGATTGTGAAATGATGTGCCCCTTTTCCTTGTAAGTGCAGTGGGTATAAGCAGAAGAATATTTTGGATTTATGGACATCTCTGCATGACCGCAGGGTATTGTTATCATTTATTATAATATTGCCAGGAAAAAGTTGTCTTTTTGAAACATGAAACTGGAGTTCTTACACAAACAGCATGATAGAAAACAAGCCATTGTAATATATTTATGCAAGCTGGACCCAGTAATGAAGGGTTCACCCCGATATATCAGAGCTGTACCTTTATGCAAAGGTGCTATTAGACAAAGTTAGACATTATTTTGGTCAAAAATTTAATTTTTAATGGTCCGACATTTTGCGCAGCAAATATACAGCTAACTAAATGTTTGTCTAATGAAAGGTTTAAAATATGAGTTTGTTTTGTTTGTTTATGTACAAATCTAACAATGAAAAATGTGTACATTTTAATCCAGCCACCTTATTGCCCCTATTGGAGGAGGCTGTAGATGGGGGAGACCACATGTGTTAAATTGATGACGTAGGAATCAGCTGCTGTGAGCCCAGTGCAGGACACACTCCCTGAAGACCCAGATATTTATTTTTTTTGTAGAGTTATTCCCGGTTTTATACCGAGTATGCAGTTCATTACCCAGAAGGATACTCTGTATATAGAGTCATTGGATCCTTTTTCCCCAGCTCAAGAAGCAGAGCTCCATGTTTTAGTAAAACCTGTGAGCTATAAAAAGAGTGTATATTTATATAGATAGTAGAGATTAGAGAGCTTTTGGTTCCATTTGAAGGGCCAGAAGTTTGTTTTTACTTCGGCAGGTAAACCAATCAAGCATGCTAAGTTAATTTGATCGGCTGTTTTCAGCCTTCCCGGTTCTTGCTGAGGTAGCCATACTAACATTAAAACTCACACATGGAAGCAGACCGACTAAGGATGCTGCATTTACAGCCCCGGACACTTGCTGGGTCTGTGCAACTCACAGATTCCACCCTAGTTCTGGCCCAGTATAGCTGGGATTAATAATTCAACTTTAAGGACCCCAGAACGAGAAGAACAAGTGGTCCACAGTGGGCAACTTCTTATGAAACAGGACATTGGAAAAGGTGATCATTTATGTGTGCCAGCCACTCTTTTCCCTCCAGCTTGACACATGGACCGTGTCATCAGTCACAAGCAGTTATGGCTGCCTTAGTAAATGAGCGTGGGATAGAGCCAGGGTTCACCACAGTTGTTTTTATAACATACCACTTCTTGTTTTACCTGTTACCAAAGGTGTTACCAAAAGCTGAACATCCCTTCCAGAGATTACAAAAAGATATATCCAGATGCCCAAGTCAGGATCTTATGAGTATGCATTTTGTCTGCATGGACATGTTTTTTGGATGTCCAGTGGCCAATGCTACTGCAAAGGCCACAGTAAAAAGTGTTACCAGAAGTAGTTTGTAAGTACAGAGAGTAACAGAGGAAATCATTTTTATAGGAGAGTCCTTACTAGAAGTTTTGAGGTTTTATTTTTACACTCCCTATTGTCTACAATGTAGCGGACAAAGTAGAGTAAGAAACTTTTGCCTGAGTGTTTTCTTATAATTTATCAAGCCCCTAAGGGGATGTTGGACTCTCTCCCTATGGGATTTGGTTTGGGAGTGTGTTATTCACTAGCTTATATTTTGTCTCAGCAGCTGAAGTCCTCCATTCGGATCTCACAGAGAATGTTGCTGATCTTTTAAGGTTTTTGACAAACTCATTTATGTGTTTTCTCCCCAATTCCAGATCCTAAAAGTTTGGAAGGATCTAAAACTAAAGCCAGGTGACTTGTGGATTGTTAAGAGACATTTATATATAAAGAAATGTTTGGAGACTCAATACAGCATCTATTTCATGTACAGTTTTGCAAAACTTGAAGGAAAAGTCACCTGGATCCACACCAGACACTGCAAAAATGACTAAATTAAAGAAATCTCTGAGTTTGATTTGTTTCCCTTTTGCAATCACAGTCTAGGGTACTTTATGATTCAATTACTTTAATTGTAAGGGATATATATTTGAAAAGTAGTTTAGCCATGTTGAAGTCATATTTGTCTTTTGTACCTCTTCCATTTTTTGTAGAATTGTCTGTTTACATATGCTGATAAGTCAGCATACCAACATTAAGCTAGAAGGCCATTCTGGCCACAGGAGTGTACAGCCAGTACTCTGTAAATATGTCTTATCAATCATTTGTTTTTCACAATGAAAAGTCATTTTGTAATGAAAAAAGCTGCTCAGCTATTATTTTCTCCACAATGGAGTTTTTGCCTCTTTGGCCAGGACTACCTCCACCTAAGCGTGTGGAGGTTCCAGGTTAAAGGTGATAGCAGGTATGGTTAGTGATCAAAATATTGATCAAAAGAGGGGAGATGTAATGGAAATTTGTAAGTTCTGTATATAATTGTATTCTATTTTGTATGTATTGCACACTGCCCTCACTGTGCACACGGCACTAATAATGTTTTCAGTACATAGTTACATTCTTTCGAGTCCTGATTAGAATAAGCCTGCCTATGATACGCCCCTTGTTACCATAAATGAACAATTGTAATATTAATGTGATACCTACGTAATCATGTGTATAAAACCCCTGAATTGCGTCATAATAAAGGAGAACGGTTATTTGGAAAGATGCTGAGCGTATCTTTTGTGTCTGTTCCCTACTGCAGTAGTTAATAATAATTTGGAACCACTAATCAATATGAGGATAGGAGTTGCCTATCTATAAATTTCCAGGACAGGTGGCGAGCTTTGCCCAGGAGGGGTTAAAAGGTGACCCTGAGTATCCGAAACGAGGAGCTTGAGACGATCCGGGAATTTCTGATAATCAGCCGGCTGAGGTAAGCCTTTTGCTTACATTTGAGTTATCAGACTTCCTTGATCGGTAAGGCATTTTCGGGACAAAGGGTACCTATCTTACTCCCCTTAATCGAACTGTATTGATTGGTGGTTATATGTTATGTTGTCACTGTCTACTGTCCATCGGAGTGTTATAGATAAGAAAGGGAAGAATAGTGCTGTTCACAGGTATATGTAGTACATCTGCTAGAAAAAGTAGTTTAGAGGCAAGAGGGTATAGGCACACGTAGAGAAGACTGGCCAGTCATTATGGGCATTAAATTAAGTAAGGGAATGAAGGGTAAGAGACCCTCAAAAATGCCCAGCGCAAGAGGAGCGCTATATATGAACCGAAGGTGCGGTTCCGCCTATACTGAGCCCCTAGATTAATGGTTAAAGTGGACATGGATCCACAATGGGTAACTGGGTTACCACCGAAGTCCACAGGGACTAAGAATCATGCAGAGTACACAGCTAGAGAAACAGCTATCTATGTGAGCAGGATGGATGAAGGGTGACAATTAACACTAGACAGAAAGGGACATTTTCATGTTAAGTTGTGGGATTAATTTGGGGTTAGGCACTACAACTAGTAAAGTCAAGAAACAGAGAAATGAGAGTTAAAACAGAATATTTTATATGTTGTCAGAGAGGGAAGATGGGATGAGCACTATGGCTGCCCGTCTGATCATAGAAGGTACAGTATGTGAAGTATGGTATTACAATACATTGGATGCAAAGGATATCAGAACAAAATAAGGAAAGCAGAAATTTAGCAAGGAAGTATTTAAAAGAGTTAAAAGAAAGTGAGAGAATGATATGCATGTGTTGTGTACAAATGGGAAAAATGTAAGCGATTTTAGAGAGATATTTGTGTATGTGTGTGAATGCTGGAACCTTTAGTTCTATCGCTTGTGTGTGTCATGTACGCAGATGTGACCCCCTCCTTTGTGATCTCCTGAAAGAATGTAGCTGGGATGAGAGGTTGGTGATAAGCTGGAAGGACACCATGCCAATTTCAGTTTTTTAGACAAAACATTTATAACTTTATGGGCCGGGTTAACGAATCTAATGATAAACAATGTGATCACAATTATTTTTGAATCTGTTTTCCAAACATGGTAAAATGAAGGTTACATTTAACCGTGTATTACACAAATTGAATATCCTTTGATAGTGGAAACAGTGCATTTAATAGGGAATTAAGTAAAATTAAGTAATATGTCCCCCTTTAAGGAACGTTATCTGTGGATATATATATTAGGGTGTGATATTGAAATTATCATTTGAGTATTAATTTCTAATTGGAGTTTAACAATTTTATTAATAATATAGATATATTGAAACTGGTTTAGACAACCTTTGATTGGAAATGAAATCCAGGTTAATGGGGAATTTATAAAAATGGTATTAGTTTAGTTTAAGATAACAATTTTGTAATTTTACATTTATTGAGTGGAAAGAAAAAAGATTAAGATGAGGTTGTTAATTGGAATACAGCTGCCATAATGTTTAACAAAGCCAAGATGGATGGGATACATAAGAAGTTTTTCTACAAAAATTAAATCTTAAAGTCTGATAATAAATTGATGTGCGGTCCATGATGTGAGAGTATAATAAATAAAATTAAAATATGACAGACCCATCACATCAAGTCCACACACCCTGTTAGGATAGATCCCACCTGCAGCCAGTTGTTTTATAGTTTTTGATGTGGCTGAACGCTTTGTTTGTTTTTATTTTTTTTTTTATTTTTGAATCCAAAGCAGAATGTGTGGATTGTGAAATGATGTGCCCCTTTTCCTTGTAAGTGCAGTGGGTATAAGCAGAAGAATATTTTGGATTTATGGACATCTCTGCATGACCGCAGGGTATTGTTATCATTTATTATAATATTGCCAGGAAAAAGTTGTCTTTTTGAAACATGAAACTGGAGTTCTTACACAAACAGCGTGATAGAAAACAAGCCATTGTAATATAGTTATGCAAGCTGGACCCAGTAATGAAGGGTTCACCCCGATATATCAGAGCTGTACCTTTATGCAAAGGTGCTATTAGACAAAGTTAGACATTATTTTGGTCAAAAATTTAATTTTTAATGGTCCGACATTTTGCGCAGCAAATATACAGCTAACTAAATGTTTGTCTAATGAAAGGTTTAAAATATGAGTTTGTTTATGTACAAATCTAACAATGAAAAATGTGTACATTTTAATCCAGCCACCTTATTGCCCCTATTGGAGGAGGCTGTAGATGGGGGAGACCACATGTGTTAAATTGATGACGTAGGAATCAGCTGCTGTGAGCCCAGTGCAGGACACACTCCCTGAAGACCCAGATATTTATTTTTTTGTAGAGTTATTCCCGGTTTTATACTGAGTATGCAGTTTATCACCCAGAAGGATACTCTGTATATAGAGTCATTGGATCCTTTTTCCCCCAGCTCAAGAAGCAGAGCTCCATGTTTTAGCAAAGCCTGTGAGCTATAAAAAGAGTGTATATTTATATAGATAGTAGAGATTAGAGAGCTTTTGGTTCCATTTGAAGGGCCAGAAGTTTGTTTTTACTTCGGCAGGTAAACCAATCAAGCATGCTAAGTTAATTTGATCGGCTGTTTTCAGCCTTCCCGGTTCTTGCTGAGGTAGCCATACTAACATTAAAACTCACACATGGAAGCAGACCGACTAAGGATGCTGCATTTACAGCCCCGGACACTTGCTGGGTCTGTGCAACTCACAGATTCCACCCTAGTTCTGGCCCAGTATAGCTGGGATTAATAATTCAACTTTAAGGACCCCAGAACGAGAAGAACAAGTGGTCCACAGTGGGCAACTTCTTATGAAACAGGACATTGGAAAAGGTGATCATTTATGTCTGCCAGCCACTCTTTTCCCTCCAGCTTGACACATGGACCGTGTCATCAGTCACAAGCAGTTATGGCTGCCTTAGTAAATGAGCGTGGGATAGAGCCAGGGTTCTCCACAGTTGTTTTTATAACATACCACTTCTTGTTTTACCTGTTACCAAAGGTGTTACCAAAAGCTGAACATCCCTTCCAGAGATTACAAAAAGATATATCCAGATGCCCAAGTCAGGATCTTATGAGTATGCATTTTGTCTGCATGGACATGTTTTTTGGATGTCCAGTGGCCAATGCTACTGCAAAGGCCACAGTAAAAAGTGTTACCAGAAGTAGTTTGTAAGTACACAGAGTAACAGAGGAAATCATTTTTTATAGGAGAGTCCTTACTAGAAGTTTTGAGGTTTTATTTTTACACTCCCTACTGTCTACAATGTAGCGGACAAAGTAGAGTAAGAAACTTTTGCCTGAGTGTTTTCTTATAATTTATCAAGCCCCTAGGGGATGATGGACTCTCTCCCTATGGGATTTGGTTTGGGAGTGTGTTATTCACTAGCTTATATTTTGTCTCAGCAGCTGAAGTCCTCCATTCGGATCTCACAGAGAATGTTGCTGATCTTTTAAGGTTTTTGACAAACTCATTTATGTGTTTTCTCCCCAATTCCAGATCCTAAAAGTTTGGAAGGATCTAAAACTAAAGCCAGGTGACTTGTGGATTGTTAAGAGACATTTATATATAAGGAAATGTTTGGAGACTCAATACAGCATCTATTTCATGTACAGTTTTGCAAAACTTGAAGGAAAAGTCACCTGGATCCACACCAGACACTGCAAAAATGACTAAATTAAAGAAATCTCTGTGTTTGATTTGTTTCCCTCTTGCAATCACAGTCTAGGGTACTTTATTGATTCAATTACTTTAATTGTAAGGGATATATATATTTGAAAAGTAGTTTAGCCATGTTGAAGTCATATTTGTCTTTTGTACCTCTTCCATTTTATGTAGAATTGTCTGTGTTTACATATGCTGATAAGTCAGCATACCAACATTAAGCTAGAAGGCCATTCTGGCCACAGGAGTGTACAGCCAGTACTCTGTAAATATGTCTTATCAATCATTTGTTTTTCACAATGAAAAGTCATTTTGTAATGAAAAAAGCTGCTCAGCTATTATTTTCTCCACAATGGAGTTTTTGCCTCTTTGGCCAGGACTACCTCCACCTAAGCGTGTGGAGGTTCCAGGTTAAAGGTGATAGCAGGTATGGTTAGTGATCAAAATATTGATCAAAAGAGGGGAGACTGTAATGGAAATTTGTAAGTTCTGTATATAATTGTATTCTATTTTGTATGTATTGCACACTGCCCTCACTGTGCACACGGCACTAATAATGTTTTCAGTACATAGTTACATTCTTTCGAGTCCTGATTAGAATAAGCCTGCCTATGATACGCCCCTTGTTACCATAAATGAACAATTGTAATATTAATGTGATACCTACGTAATCATGTGTATAAAACCCCTGAATTGCGTCATAATAAAGGAGAACGGTTATTTGGAAAGATGCTGAGCGTATCTTTTGTGTCTGTTCCCTACTGCAGTAGTTATTATTAATTTGGAACCACTAATCAATATGAGGATAGGAGTTGCCTATCTATAAATTTCCAGGACACTTTATTTTTTTTTTTATATTTTAGAGGGCCTGTAAGGGGGGTTGTTATTGAGCAAATTATGCCCTGAAGGGTTACTGTCTGCAAAGAAATAAATATAATTTATCCAAATGTAGCTGTTTATTTTACCCTTAATAACGTGGTAATCTGCTTTCCTTAAAGTGGTACTAAAGGCTTAAGGTTCTTTATCTACTACATTCTCTGAATTAGGGAAAAAAAACCTTCTGTGCCATAGGATCCCCTCCAGCCCATCCTTATACTTACCTGAGCCCAATCTTAATCCAGTGCTGTGCCCAAGAGCAGCAGCTCTCTCAGCTCTCCCCCTCCTTACAGACTGATAGCAGCAGGAGCCCTTGGCTCAAATCGATCAAATCCTATGACTAGGGAGCAAGGGGTGGGGCCGAGCCACATTGTCTGTGTCTATAGACACAGACAGCGCAGATCAGGATTGAGCATGCACAAGTGTCATCATAGAAAGTGGCTTCCTATAGGGGCACTCCCCAAAAAGGTGGAGACAGGAGCACCGGTGGGGAACCCCAGAAGAGGAGAATTGGACCTGCTCATTGTACAGAGCATGTAAGTGTAGCGCTCACCCCTGCAGGGGCCACTGAAAAGATGCCCAGGTTTCTTTTCCCAGTAATTGCCCCACAGACAAGCACACAGTCACTATTTTGGCTCAGTGAGGGGTATGCTTTTCAGATGCTTTATTACAGAACTTGAAATTGGATAGGTTTAGGGTAACAGTGGAATACTCCAGTCACTTTTAGTAGTGAACTTGATGGCACTAATCTTCTTATTAGTAAGGTTATCAAGGGTCCTTGCTTGCTTTGACTGAGCTTTTCAGGAACACTTTAGTGAATTCCCTTTAGATGGATTTCTTTATTGGCAGAAACTATTGCAAGAGATTTAGCAGAGCAATAATATGAGCAAAGAGTCCTGGCTTGCAGCAAATAGTGGACTGAGCTTTTCAGGACACCAGACACAATGTCCCCTTTGGACAAAACTGACTCCAGCACAAGAGGCATGCATGAGCACACAGTCTCAAGGATCTCTCACACCAGCCTGTACTCACTAATCTCCTTGGATAATTGGTTGACTCCTCCCGATATCTTCCAGACACCTTTCCAGTGATACCAGACTAGACCTAGACGAAAAGTCAGCTTTACCAAACTTTCAGAAGCATAGGCCCCCGGCTAACCTAGCTGGAACCTTGATAAACTGCAGACACATGGCAGGCTTGCCTAGAGGGAAAGCAGAACGCCCCCCCACCCCAGGCTGGGATCTCAGGGCAAGACACTTCTGCTCCAAGTCTCAGAATATTTATATACACTCCCAGCCACCATCTGGACACCTTGCCCCATGGATTGGCCAGATACGCTTGTTATGCATCCCATGTAATTTGAGGCAATCTAGAACCCATGTGCAGTCATGCATCAGTGGGCTTGCTGCAAGAATTCAGAACAGGCAGTTGGCCCCAAGATTATGTAAGTAAGGAATATGTTGACACAGAACTTGGCATGCAGAAGCCTTCAGTGAATAACAGCAAGACAATAATAGATCAATTGGATGTGTGAGTATGTGTTCTGCAGATAACCCAGGAAACCAAGTAAGAGGAGAAAGAAAAGAATAACGCAAGTAGGTGAAGTTGCTCTTTGAAGCAGTGCTCCACTCACATTTGGCACCTTGTGGGGGGGAGAAGGCACCTGGTTTTGCCAGGTACCCACTTCCACTTCCTGCTGGGTTCACTGCAGTGAACTCAGTCGGAAAGGTCAGCCCTCGGCACAGCTGATTCGCAATTCACGCATGCACAGTAGGAATTGCGGCTTCACAGCCAGTTTCCCTTACCCAAGATGATAGCGCCAGCACCCGAGAGCCGATTCAAGAATCTGCTTGGGTAAGGACACCAAAGGATCCCTGGATAGGTAAGTGCCCTTATAGTAAAAGTCAGAAACTACAGTATTTGTAGCTACTGACTTTTAACTTTTTGGTGGGGGGAGCTGGAGCTCTGCTTTAACGTCAGATATGTTATGAATATATGCAAATTATCTGTACCATTTCCCTTAGTGAATATTGAGAAGAATGCAATAAAAAATGTTCAGCTCATACACTGCACAATCCATAGCTTTACTGATAGGATTCCACACAAAGATACAGAATTTGTTTCAACTTGTAGTTAAAGAGAAGCCTGAAGTGAAAAAAAAAGGTAAAGGGCTTCATGACAAGGAAAACACGGGAATCAGGGAGAGAGAGGTTTAACTTAAAATAACGAGCATTGTTAGGCACTCACCGATTTGTTCATTTGTAGTTAGAGGAGGGGCTGCAGGGAGTCCCTAGATGGGTTCTTTGAGTTCCAGGTACTTGGAAGCAACCAACGTAGAAGAAACTTCCTGCCCTCCCACCCTGCATTGGCTCAGTTGTCCTTAGTGGTCATACTGGCCTAGCGGTTGGGGTCTTTGGAGGAGTTTTCAATTTTGCTGTAATATATCATATTATAGTCCCCTGTGGAATACCAGTTAATGGTGGGTCAACTGGAAAGTTGAACAGAGAGGTATCTGTGGAGAGTTGGGATTGTCCCTGATCCTGTGTGGTGCAGCTGGGGACCTTTCAAGTTGTTATGCAGATACAAAGTTGATGTCTGTTATTTTTGTGCCTCAAAAGATCAGCAACCTGGTTATTATTACTTTTCTTTCTGTTTTAAGGAATGTTTTATATTTAGTTATTTGTTAAATAATAAATTTACTCCAAACTGGTGTTGTTAGGTTTATTAAAGATAAGTTGGGTTAAAAAGGTTTTGGACGCATAGCAGTCATTAATACGAAGGCTGATGATATCTGTTGTGCCTTAGTCATGCCTCTCAGAATGACTCACAAAAAAGAGCACCACTGTACTAAAATGTAATTTAATTTATATTTAGTGCCTGTTATTTTTCAAACAAGTTTGGAGTAGTTCTATAAAATAATCTGCCCTACAACATACACACCATTCATAAAACAATCTATAGAAATTATCTCAGACATCAAAGATATACTATACACAAGAATATACTATATGTGTGTGTTTCCTGTGAAGAGAAAAGCAAGCTCACTTCTTTCTTTAGCCTGCTGTTTGGAAGGATTTTTAAACTCTATCCAAGTAGAATAAAGAAAACTCCTTGCTGCGCTATACACAGCCAGAAGCACAGGCTAAGGTCATATGCTTAGCTACAATGCTTTTTGAAGAATAAGAGATAGGAAACATAAATAAACCTCATTTTAACAGCTTGAAACAAGGTGCCTTTTAAAACTCTGATTCATTATAGCTAATCTATATTACAGCCAGATACCAAAAACATGGAACAACACTGTATAAATACCATCATTAAAGATCGCATACACAATTGGTCAACCTGACATTCGGTGGATTTTTAAGGTAGCATCACCAGCCAAATGGTGGACAAGTATTAAACTGAGGTAGCTGGCATTACCCGTCTCCATGAAAGAGGAGTTTTATGCCTAGAGGAAAACATAGTCGTATCACCTGCACTGTGACATCAGAGTATCTTCATAGCATGTTCTCCCAGCATGACCTGCTGCTTCATCAATATCTGACTAGCCATGATGGTTACTAGATGATAAGGCTTTCCAGTCAATCAGGATCTCACCTGCTGGGGAGGTCATGTGAGCATGTCATGCATCAACAAGAGGCATATACCTTGTGAAGTGCATTGCATCTATTTATTCAGAACAACAACTGATATATGAATGAGCATACAACACAGCTCCAGTTGACCATAAAGTATTTTTCTGCAAAGCAGCATATCTCATATCAAAGTCATATAATATCTAAGTCTAAATATAGTAAACAATGGAATTATAATTCATGTAGAACTTCATCTTGGTCAGGACTTTATGATATTCTGTGTTCCGTTTGTGAGTTTATTCCCTTAAATTGTATGGCAAGACAAAAAAAAAAACATATGCAGTACACCTCTGCAATATATTTCCCCATGTTTTATGCCTTTAACCTCTGTAACCGGTGTAATGCGATATGCAGCAGCAGAGCAGGTGGGTCTTAACATCCAGCTACAGCACATATGTGTCAATGTGGCTCCAAGATTTTGGGCTCTCAGAACACTGAACAGTAGGGATGGGCCCGGTGCTCGATGCGAACCCACGTTCGCATCGAGCACCGGGCGTTCGCTCGCTCGGCGAGCCCAGAACTATTTTGGCCGCTCGCATCACGTTCGTGTGATGCGAGCGGCCCCGCAATGCATTGCGGCCGGCGCGGCCGACGCAGTGCATTGCTGGCTGATGATTGGCCAAGCATGCACTGTGACCCCCGCATGCTTGGCCAATCACAGCCCCGGAAACTCGAAGAGCCATAATTGGCTACAGGCAGGACGCCTGTAGCCAATTACAGCTCAGGGGCTGTAGTACACGCCCCCCCCTATAAAACGCCGCCACGCCGTCTGCGCCGGTCACATGCTGTTCCGGCGCAGATTGAGCAGGCTGATTCTGTGACACTCTGCTGCATTAGATAGTTAGAGAGATTCACTTACAGAGATTGAGTTAGATAGATTTAGGGATGAGCCGAACACCCCCCCGTTCGGCTCGCACCAGAACCCGCGAACGGACCTAAAGTCCGTGCGAGCTTTAGAACCCTATTAGTTATAATGGATGCGAACGTTCGAAATTAAAAGTGCTCATTTTAAAGGCTAATATGCATGTTAATGTCATAAAAAGTGTTTGGGGACCTGGGTCCTGCCCCAGGGGACATGTATCAATGCAAAAATTTTTTTTAAAAACGGCCGTTTTTTCAGGAGCAGTGATTTTAATAATGCTTAAATTGAAACAATAAAAGTGTAATATTCCTTTAAATTTCGTACGTGGGGGGTGTCTATAGTATGCCTGGAAAGGGGCGCATGTTTCCCGTGTTTAGAACTGTCTCTGCGCAAAGTGTCATTTTTGAAAGTAAAAAAGCTATTTAAAATCACTCGCGGCTAATGTTAATTCACGGCTCCCGTAACACAGAGAACAGTGATTCATTGAAACTCATTCATAAAAAAAAGTCATTGATTTAAAAAAAAAAAAAAAAATGAAAAAAAAAAAGCGTTGGGGTCCCCCCAAATTCAATAACCAGGCCCTTCAGGTCTGGGATGGATATTAAGGGGGATCCCAGCCAAAAAAAAAAAAAAAAAATGGCGTAGGGTCCCCCTCAAAATCCATACCAGACCCTTGAGGTCTGGTATGGATTTTAAGGGGAACCCTAGCCAAAAAAAAATGGCGTGGGGTCCCCCTCAAAATCCATACCAGACCCTTATCCGAGCACGCAACCTGGCAGGCCGCAGGAAAAGAGGGGGGGACGAGAGCGGCCCCCCCTCTCGCCTGAACCGTACCAGGCCACATGCCCTCAACATTGGGAGGATGCTTTGGGGGTCTAAGACCCCAAAAGCACCTTGTCCCCATGTTGATTAGGACAAGGGCCTCTTCCCCACAACCCTGGCCGGTGGTTGTGGGGGTCTGCGGGCGGGGGGCTTATCGGAATCTGGAAGCCCCCTTTAACAAGGGGACCCCCAGATCCCGGCCCCCCCCCTGTGTGAAATGGTAAGGGGGTACAAAAGTACCCCTACCATTTCACCAAAAAAGTGGCAAAAATGGTAAAAAGGACAGGAGACAGTCTTTGACAATTCCTTTATTAAAATCTTCTTTCTTCTTTCTTCATCCTTCGGATTCTTCATCTTCTCCTTCCTTCATCTTCTTCCATCTTCTTCTTCCATTTTCTTCTTCCTCCGATCCGCTTCTTCTTGCGCTGGTCTTCTCGTCCTTCTCGTCCGGCATCTTCTTCCGTCGGCGTCGGCGTCGGTGTCGGTGTCTTCTTGGGCCGCTCCGCGCAATGGGAGGCTCCCGCTGTGTGAGGCTCCGCTCCATCTGACAGGTCTTTTAAAACGGAGGGCACCTGGTGACCCCGCCCCCCTCTGACATCATGGGGAAAGCCATCATGGAATTCCCCATGACGTCCCTGTGCGTCAGAGGGGGCGGGGTCACCAGGTGCCCTCCATTATAAAAGACCTGTCAGACGGAGCGGAGCCTCACACAGCGGGAGCCTCCCATTGCGCGGAGCGGCCCAAGAAGAGACAGAGACACCGACGCCGACGCCGACGGAAGAAGATGCCGGACGAGAAGGACGAGAAGACCAGCGCAAGAAGAAGCGGATCGGAGGAAGAAGAAAATGGAAGAAGAAGATGGAAGAAGATGAAGGAAGGAGAAGATGAAGAAACCGAAGGATGAAGAAAGAAGAAAGAAGATTTTAATAAAGGAATTGTCAAAGACTGTCTCCTGTCCTTTTTACCATTTTTGCCACTTTTTTGGTGAAATGGTAGGGGTACTTTTGTACCCCCTTACCATTTCACACAGGGGGGGGGCCGGGATCTGGGGGTCCCCTTGTTAAAGGGGGCTTCCAGATTCCGATAAGCCCCCCGCCCGCAGACCCCCACAACCACCGGCCAGGGTTGTGGGGAAGAGGCCCTTGTCCTAATCAACATGGGGACAAGGTGCTTTTGGGGTCTTAGACCCCCAAAGCATCCTCCCAAGGTTGAGGGCATGTGGCCTGGTACGGTTCAGGCGAGAGGGGGGGCCGCTCTCGTCCCCCCCTCTTTTCCTGCGGCCTGCCAGGTTGCGTGCTCGGATAAGGGTCTGGTATGGATTTTGAGGGGACCCCACGCCATTTTTTTTGGCTAGGGTTCCCCTTAAAATCCATACCAGACCTCAAGGGTCTGGTATGGATTTTGAGGGGGACCCTACGCCATTTTTTTTTTTTTTTTTTTGGCTGGGATCCCCCTTAATATCCATCCCAGACCTGAAGGGCCTGGTTATTGAATTTGGGGGGACCCCTACGCTTTTTTTTTTGTTTTTTATTAATGAATGACAGCTCTCTGTGTTACAGGAGCCATCAATTCATTAGCCGCGAGTGATTTAAATAGCTTTCTTCCTGCAAAAATGACACTTTTTTGCAGGGAAAGTTCTAAGCACAGGAAACCTGCCCTCCTTCACAGGCTACCTATAGACACCCCCCAGATGTGATACTGCAATGCTGTTCTAACAGCATGCACACACATATCCCCAGAAATAAAGAACATATTGTTGTCAGCAGTCAGCAGCACACTGACACGCTGACACTGTGAGTGAAACATAATATGCGAGGCCGCCGCCGCGGCGGCCTCTTATACCGTGGGGCGTGTATTAAAGCCCCTGAGCTATAATTGGCTACAGGCATCCTGCCTGTAGCCAATTATGGCTCTCCTCGCTGCCGGCGCTGTGATTGGCCAAGCATGCGGGGTCACAGTGCATGCTTGGCCAATCATCAGCCAGCATTGCACTGCGCGGGCCGCAATGCATTGCGGGGCCGCTCGCATCACACGAATTTGATGCGAGCGGTCCCAATAGTTCTGGGCTCGCCGAGCGAGCGAACACCCGGTGCTCGATTCGAACATGGGTTCGAATCGAACACCGGGCTCATCCTTAGATAGATTCAGTTACAAAGATTGATTGAGAAAGAGGGGCTTGTAGTGTGTTCGTGGCAGGCAGGCAGAGCTACTATATTTTGTTACCAGAAGCACCTATAGGACTTGTAGTGTGTTCGTGGCAGGCAGGCAGAGCTCCTATATTTTGTTACCAGAAGCACCTATAGGACTTGTAGTGTGTTCGTGGCAGGCAGGCAGAGCTCCTATATTTTGTTACCAGAAGCACCTATAGGACTTTTAGTGTGTTCGTGGCAGGCAGGCAGAGCTCCTATATTTTGTTACCAGAAGCACCTATAGGACTTGTAGTGTGTTCGTGGCAGGCAGGCAGAGCTCCTATATTTTGTTACCAGAAGCACCTATAGGACTTGTAGTGTGTTCGTGGCAGGCAGGCAGAGCTCCTATATTTTGTTACCAGAAGCACCTATAGGACTTGTAGTGTGTTTGTGGCAGGCAGGCAGAGCTCCTATATTTTGTTCCCAGAGGCACCTATAGGACTTGAAGTGTGTTAGTCCCATTACACACACAGAGCTATATTTTCTTCCAGAAGCACCTATAGGACTTGAAGTGTGTTAGTCCCATCACACACACAGAGCTATATTTTCTTCCCAGAAGCACCTATAGGACTTGAAGTGTGTTAGTCCCATCACACACACAGAGCTATATTTTCTTCCCAGAAGCACCTATAGGACTTGAAGTGTGTTAGTCCCATCACACACACAGAGCTATATTTTGTTCCCAGAAGCACCTATAGGACTTGAAGTGTGTTAGTCCCATCACACACACAGAGCTATATTTTGTTCCCAGAGGCACCTATAGGACTTGAAGTGTGTTAGTCCCATTACACACACAGAGCTATATTTTCTTCCCAGAAGCACCTATAGGACTTGAAGTGTGTTAGTCCCATCACACACACAGAGCTATATTTTGTTCCCAGAGGCACCTATAGGACTTGAAGTGTGTTAGTCCCATTACACACACAGAGCTATATTTTCTTCCCAGAAGCACCTATAGGACTTGAAGTGTGTTAGTCCCATCACACACACAGAGCTATATTTTGTTCCCAGAGGCACCTATAGGACTTGAAGTGTGTTAGTCCCATTACACACACAGAGCTATATTTTCTTCCCAGAAGCACCTATAGGACTTGAAGTGTGTTAGTCCCATTACACACACAGAGCTATATTTTGTTCCCAGAGGCACCTATAGGACTTGAAGTGTGGACAGTTCTAAACACGGGAAACACATGCCACTTCACAGGCATACTTTAGACACCCCCCAGGTACCATATTTAAAGGAAAATTTCACTTTTTTTTTTTCACTTTATGCATCATTAAAATGACTGCTCCCGAAAAAACGTTAGTTTTTAAAAGTTCTTTTTGCATTGATATATGTCCCCTGGGGCAGGACCCGGGTCCCCAACCTGTTTTATGACATTAACATGCATATTGGCCGTTGTAATTAGCACTTTTGATTTCGAACGTTCGCGTCCATTATAACGTATAGGGTTCGAAAATTCGCGCGAACTTTCGGTCCGTTCGAAGGTTCTGGTTCGAACCGAACCCGGGGGTGTTCGGCTCATCCCTACTGAACAGTCACCAACAGCACTCAGTCAGTCACTGTTTGCATCTAGGAGTTAGCGGGACAAGCTCCTGATCATGTGACCCCTATGATAGCATGATCAGAAAACCTTTTGCCTCCCAGTGCTATCACCCACTTAAAGGGTAGATGGGAGGAGACAACAAGGTTTTAAAGGGGTTGTAAACCCTCATGTTTTTTCACCTTAATGCATCCTTCTGACATTGACCGGCCCCCCAGCCCCCCTGTTTTACTCACCGTTTGTTCCCTTGGCGGAGACACGCTGCACCTCTCTGCCCGGGGTTCTAGGCTCTTGATTGGATAGATTGATAGCAGCAAAGCCATTGGCTCCCGCTGCTGTCAATCAAATCCAATGATACGGGCTCCGGGGGGGCGGGGGCCGAGTCCTGCATTCTGTGTCTATGGATGCAAATGCTGGACTCGGGAGCGCGCCCGCAAGGTAACCCCCCCCCCCCCCCGGAAAGTGCTTCTCCTAGGGGGTTATACGATGTGGGGAGGAGCTGATAGCGCTGCTGGGGGACCCCATAAGAGGATGATCGAGGCCACTCTGTGCAAAACGAACTGACAAACATGTTTGTTTGTTTTTTTTTTTTAAACAAGCTTTTACAATCACTTTAAAGTGATTGTAAAGTCTCTTTTTTTAAAAATAACAAACATGTTATACTTACCTGCTCTGTGCAGTGAATTTGCACAGGGCAGACTGAATCCACCTCTTCTCGGGTCCCTCTTCGCGGCTCCTGGCCTCTCCCTCCTGTCAAGCATCCAAGCCATTCAGACACAAAGCTGCAGTTCGGCCCTGCCCCCTCTCTCTCCTGATTGGCTAACTGACTTTCATTGACAGCAGCGGGAGGCGAGTGGCGCAGACAACACATAGCATTTTTGTGGAGTGTTGTCAGTCCTGCCTAGTTGTCTAAAGTACTCAACCACTCCCACTTTCTGTTCTCCACAATATAAATGCTCATGATTCTGTAGTCCAGAAGAAGAACTAGAAAGACTCTTTGAGATAACACAGGGTGTGCACATGATACAGGACAGCTCTGAATTTCTACCATTCTACCAAGAGCAATGTTTTTTTTTTTTTTTTTGCACCATCCCCCCAATCTTCTTTACCCTTATCCCAGCCAAACCACATTCTCTCCATTTACAGCATCTCTAGAGCAGAGGGCGGATCCCTGAGAAAATATTGCAGACTCCGAGACACAATCACCCTTCTAAACAAGATTGCCGGAAATGGTTGCTATGGCCATCCTGCCTGCTGTCTAGCAACCAGTGATGACACAGTCTCATTTAGAGTGAGGTTGAGTGGAGAGAGGCCTGCGCCTAGTGCTGCTGTGCACAGCTGTCTCCTCCCACCTCTTGCACTTGCAGTGCACTTGTAGTGCAAAGTGGATTTGCCTTTAAATAAGCCCCTTCGTGTTACTGAACTGCAGCAGAGAAAAATCACATTGGGTAAAGCTCCGGGGCCAGACGGATACACCCTTTCGTATTATACGAAGTTTGCGGAGGAATTGGCTCTGAGGTTTGTGGCAGCATACAATTCTATACAAGATGATAAGAGAATACCAAAAGAAACCCTATTAGCGCACATAACAGTAATTGAAAAAGAGGGTAAGGACCCTTCAATATGTTCCAGTTACCGTCCTATATCGTTATTAAACGTAGATGAAAATATTTACAAGAATACTAGCAACAAGAATAATAGAATACATCCCAGATCTGATACACCCTGACCAGGTTGGATTTACACCAGGGAGGGAAGGAAGAGAGAATACACAACGGGTAATAGGCACAATCCACCTGGCACAAAGACGAAAGACTCCATTAGTTGTGGTATCGGTGGATGCAGAAAAAGCCTTTGACCGGGTGGATTGGACATATCTGGAAGCAGTACTGGAACATATAGGACTGGGGGGAGGAATGATGAAATGGATATCAAGCATTTACTCAGAACTAAGTGCAAGGGTTAAAATAGCTGACAGAATCTCGGAGCCGTTCCTCATACAAAATGGGACACGACAGGGATGTCCCCTCTCGCCCCTGATCTTTATTCTGATGGTAGAACCATTCCTAAGAAAAATACGTGCTAATGTCAACATAAGAGGAATTAAAACTGGAATAACAGAACAAAAACTTGCAGCGTATGCGCATGATTTAGTCTTTTTTGTTACTTCCCCGATATTGTCACTACCCTCATTGCTAAAAGAATTAGAGGAGTATGGTAGAATATTGAATTTTAAGATCAACAAAGGGAAATCGGAAGCAATGGGGATAGAGATAAATGCGGACGTACTAAAATTGATTAAGTCTCAGTTCAAGTTCAGATGGACGGACAGACACATTAGCTATTTAGGTATAAAGATACAAAAAATTTTTAAAAAACTCTCAGAGCTTAATTTTCTTCCTATGGTAAAACAGATTAAAAATGATTTAACAAAGTGGGATAAGGAGATATTTACTTGGTTCGGTAGAACAAATATAATTAAAATGAATGTAATGCCAAGATTTTTATATCTACTACAAACTCTCCCAATTAAAATAAATCAGAGTCTCCTACAAGACTTAAGATTAAGGTTTTTAAAATTTGTATGGGCAGGGAAACCAGCTAGAATACAAAGGAATATACTGACCCTTCCAAAAAAGAAAGGTGGAATAGGATTACCGGACCCCATAAGATAACAGGAAGCACAACATTTAACTAGAGTAATGGAATGGTGTGGAGGCAAAGATATGAAACCATGGGTGCAGACAGAACAAGCAATAACAGAAATTCCACTAGAGGGATTAGTATGGATCCCAGAAAATAGTATACCTAGAGAGGTGAGATTGCATCCAATGATAAATGCTACAATATGGACGATAAAAAAAGTTTTTAGAAAAACATCAATATCAAAAAATTCAAGCCCCAGGGCCGGACTGGCCTACCGGGATACCGGGATATTTCCCGGTAGGCTGCCTGCCCTGGGGCCGCTTTGCGGCTTCTGTGCTCCCCTCTCATGCTCCTGTGAACACGGAGCTGGCCGGGTCTGTGTTCGGCGGCCGCTCCGTAACACGGTCCCGCCCCCCTAGACCGGCTCATGTGATAGTAGATAGAAGAATCCACCTATCACACAGCCGGTCTAGGGGGGCGGGACCGTGTTACAGAGCGGGAGCGGCCGCCGAACACAGACCCGGCCAGCTCCGTGAAACACAGGAGAGATGCCTGTGAGTAAACTGTGTGCCTGGATGGGGGATCAGCAGGGGGGCCGCATATAAAGGAAATGAGCTGTCTATATTCCTCCATGCAGCCGCTGAATGCTTGGAGGAGGGAGAGGAGGAGAATCAAGCATTCAGCGGCTGCATGGAGGAATATAGACAGCTCATTTCCTCTTATGCGGCCCCTCTGCTGATCCCCCATCCAACTTCTTTTACTGCCCCCCCCCCTTCTCCTTGTGCTCCCCCCCAGTGCTCTCCTCCCCCACCACACTCTCCAGCCCCCCCCCCCCCACAGTTCCCTCAACCCCTGTTCTTTCTGCCCCCCCCCTCTCCCCATCCTTCTCTAGCCCCCCCCCCCCCCCCCAGTGCTCTCCAGCCCCCCCGCAGTGCTCCCCACCCCCCACAGTGCTCTCCAGCCCCCCGCAGTGCTCCCCACCCCCCACAGTGCTCTCCAGCCCCCCGCAGTGCTCCCCAACCCCCACAGTACTCTCCAGCCCCCTGTGCTCCCCCCCCCCAGTGCTCTCCACCCCCCACAGTTCCCTCAACCCCTGTTCTTTCTGCCCCCCCTCTCCCCATCCTTCTCTAGCCCCCCCCGACAGTGCTCTCCAGCCCCCCGCAGTGCTCCCCACCCCCCACAGTACTCTCCAGCCCCCCGCAGTACTCTCCAACCCCCACAGTGCTCTCCCCCCACTGTGCTCTCCCCCCCCAGTGCTCTCCACCCCCCCGCAGTGCTCCCCACCCCCCCCACAGTGCTCTCCACCCCCCCCACAGTGCTCCCCACCCCCCACAGTACTCTCCAGCCCCCCGCAGTGCTCCCCAACCCCCACAGTACTCTCCAGCCCCCTGTGCTCCCCCCCACAGTGCTCTTCCCCCCCCGCAGTGCTCTCCACCCCCCACAGTGCTCTCCAGCCCCCATCCCAGTGCTCTCCAGCCCCCATCCCAGTGCTCCCCACCCCCCACAGTGCTCTCCAGCCCCCCCGTGCTCCCACCCCCCACCGTGCTCTCCACCCCCACCGTGCTCTCCACCCCCCACCGTGCTCTCCAGCCCCCCCCACAGTGCTCTCCAGCCCCCCCAGTGCTCTCCAGCCCCCTCTGTGCTCTCCAGCCCCCTCTGTGCTCCCCACCCCCCACAGTGCTCTCCAGCCCCCCGTGCTCCCCACCCCCCACAGTGCTCTCCAGCCCCCACCCCAGCTCTCCACCCCCCACAGTGCTCTCCAGCCCCCATCCCAGTGCTCTCCAGCCCCCCCCCAGTGCTCTCCAGCCCCCATCCAGTGCTCTCCAGCCCCCTCCGTGCTCTCCAGCCCCCTGCTCTCCAGCCCCCGTGCTCTCCACCCTTGTTCTTTTTTTTCTCTCCCCCACCTGTGCTCTCACAAGCTCCCCCCAGCACTCTCCACTCCCCCCTGCATTTTGCCCCGACCCATGTGCTCTCCAACCCCACCAGTGCTCTCCAGTCCCCCGTGCTTTCCACCCCTGTACTTTCTGGCCCCCATGGGTGCTCTCAAGCTCCCCCCCATTGCTCTCCACTCCCCCCTGCTCTTTGTACCCCCCAGTGCTCTCCAGCCCTGTTTTTCTGCCCCCCCCCCCCCCCCAGTGCTCTCAAGCTCCCGTCTAGTGCTCTTCGCCACCCCACACTCTTACCCCCCCCCCAGTGCTCTCAGCCTCCCGTGCTCTCCACCCCTGTTATTTTTGCCCCCCCCAGTGCTCTGCACTCCCCACCCCCTGTAATCTCCACTCCCCCCTGCTCTTTGCCCCCACCCATGTGCTCTCCAACCCCGCCAGTACTCTCTGCTCCCCCTTCTCTCCAGCTCCCACCCAGTGCTCTCCACTTCCCCAGGACCAGGGGACAGGCTGACTGGGGCCGGAAAGTGAGGACGGCTGAAGGTGCAGGTGGCCAAGGACCACTCCATCTCACAGCAAACAGATCCTCTGGAAGGAACACTGTCCCCATCCAAAACGAGAACAGCCCCTGCCTGCTGCTGGCCATCATGGATATCCTGCTGGCATGCAAGGTACTGTACCGAGCATCAACAACACACCTTCCCACAGACAGGGACTGCAGACGGAGACATGGGGCACAGGAGAGGCTGCATTCATGGGCACAGTGAGGCTACATTCATGGGCACAGTGAGACTGCTTTCTCGGCACAGTAAAGCTGCATTTGATGGGCACAGTGAGGCTGCATTGATGGGCACCGTGAGGCCGCAATGGTGGGCACGGTGAGGCCGCAATGGTGGGCACAGTGAGGCCACAATGGTGTGCACAGTGAGGCCACATTCACAGGCAGAGTAAAGCTGCATTTGATGAGCACAGTGAGGCTTCATTTGATGGGCAGTGAGGCTGCATTTGATGGGCACAGTGAGGCTGCATTTGATGGGCACTGGCGAGGCTGCATTTGATGGGCACTGGCGAGGCTGCATTTGATGGGCACAGTGAGGCTGCATTTGATGGGCACTGGTGAGGCTGCATTGAGCTCTTGTATCATGTCTGCAGTCTCTGACCATCTCCTGTATCATGTCTGCAGTCTCTGAGGGAGTCTGAAGAGGAGTCAAGAGTGGGAGCGCCGCCAGGATGGGGATCATGGGAGAAGTCAGACGTGTGTGGACTGTGGAGAGGAGACTATAGGATAAAACCAGAGCCACCAAGCTGGGGCCAACTGACTGAGCCCTGCTTGGTGCACCTGAGAGGAGGTCAGTGACAGCACTGCCATGCCAGTCTGAAGGGGAGTCACTGATGTAAGGGGGGAGTGAGTACAATAATGTAAGGGGGCACTGATATAAAGGGTTTCCCCCTTATATCAGTAACCCCCCCCCCCTTACCTTAGTGTATTCTTTCTGCGGAATGTGGTCCCCCCCCCCCCCCCACGTTCTGAGTTCCTGGGGTCCCCCTTGATGATTGACCACTTTTAACTGGAATTTAACTGGACTTTTAACTGGAATATATATATAAAATCTATTTATCCCTATGTGATTTAATATCTGTCTTTTTTTTTTATATAATACACTCTTCGAATGTGCTTTAAAATATATGGTTTTCCCTTTCTCGAACCAGAAAATAATGACGTTATGCTGTTGCGCTGGTATAATAATGCTGTGGGGCTGGTATGAAATTTATTTCCAGGGCTGAATTTTATTCCCAGTCCGGCCCTGCTGTATATATGTATAAAATATAAAATAAAGAATTAAAAAAAATAAAAAAAGAAAGAAAAATCACATCTTCTGCTCTACCAGATAGTGATGTGTGGCATGTCAACCTGGAAAAGAAAAGAAAATCACACGATCTATAGCCTGCCTTATTCTGGCTGTGCGCTGACTTCATATACTGTACCACCCTCCTTCAACAGTGAACTGCCATGAATAATCCTGTTTGGAAAAAGCACAGCATCTCCCTTCTCAGGATGGTCACGTCAGACCACATTCACTAAATTTCAATCCATATTGCTGTCACAAATTATTTAGATAAACTCTATTACCTGTGCCACCTACAAACTTTACTGCGCATTGCTGCAAGTTATAAAAAAACTCTCCAAAGTCAGCCATACACCTGTGAACGAAAGATTCCTCAATCCTTGATAAGCAGCTTGGAGAGACTAATCTCTCACTGCAGCTACTGTATTTTGACAACTGGTGCAGCTAGCTGTCAGAATACCAAAACACTGCCTTCATCTGATTGGATGCAGGTGCTGTTCGACCAAGGTTTTTCTGTCCAGCTCCTTCATTTTTTAAATCAAAGGATTTTGGGTAAAATGGACAGTTGGACACCCACTGGTCAAATTAATTGGCCAAAATTCGCTCAGAATACTGGTAGTTGGCAGAGAATCTCAAAAACTGGTGCTGTCACCTAGCTGCCATTGGCCACCATGGAACACTAAAAATTGGGTCCTGTGGGAAGAGTACCTCAGGCTCATAACTGGGAAAACCTGCCCCTGACTGTGCAGTACTACTAAATAGGAAGCGCAGCATGTAATGAGGTAATGTGGCTACTTGTTACATACGGTTACTTATGTGTACAGTTGGAACCTATACATAGAAACAGCATTTTCAAAACCTTACACATTGATAAGGTTCTTTTGTGTAATGATCCCACTCAGATGCATATCTAAAAAAGCATTAAATAGATTAGAGATTCCCTTTAAAGAATATACCTTTATAAACCTGTATCAGGTCTCCAGGCTTTTCCATATCTTTCCAAGAGAGCAGACTGTCTCCCACACATTCAGCAGCCAGACGAAGAGATTTGCTCATCTGACATTCCCAGTCAAATATGGCCCCAGGGATAAGTTGTGTCATTTGAATCATTATGATGTGTAGGCAGAGAGCAGGGCCAATACTTCTGCCAGGCTTTGTCTGTGTTCCTCATTTTGTTATTTCAGTGATAGATATACACAATACAATACCAAACCCCAGCTCTTTATGCACTCATTTGCTTTCAGAAAGAAAAACGGGTACATGTATTAAAAGTCTCACTATGAGCTCATTTACCAATACATTGACTTACAGTGCAAACCCTGCAGACTCTCATTTATCAACCTGCCAAAAATAATACCAACATGGGCTCTCCAAAGCAAGCAACAAAAGTCCAACTCTTATTTTTCTAGGGCAGGTTTGAAATGAAAAAGGTGGTTGTTATAGACAAGTGAGAGTTAAGAAACATATTTTAAGCTAATCAGTAAAAGCTGCTTCCAGCCAAAAGTAATCAGTCATTTTAGGATCATTCGTTTTGCGGGTTCGTGTGATGCATTGCAGTTAATTCTGAATGGCATCCTGACACCCTTACCAAAGGAGGTGCATTAAAGTTTGCTGCCAGATGCATTGAAGTTCTCTGACTCCCTTTTTTGGTGTAAGCCCCCATACACACGGTCGGAAATTCAGACGGAAAATGTCCGATCGGACCATGTTGTCGGAAAATCCGCCCGTGTGTGGGCTCCATCGGACTCTCAAATTTTCCGACAACTCCGATCGGACTTTTTCCGATCGTGTGTAGAGAATTCCGACGAACAAAGTGCCACGCACTCAGATCAAATTATGAGACCAAAGCTATTGGCTACTAGCCTCTACGTAGTTCCGTTGTACGCAACGAACGTCACCACGTTCTGAATGATCGGATTTTCCGACAACTTTGTCCGACCGCGTGTATGCAACACCAGTGTCGGACAAAATCCGACGGATTTTGTGGTCAGAATTTCCGACCCTGTGTACGGGGGCTAAAGCATGCTTGTTATACTCACTGTGGAACGTAAGGGGTTAATCCTCTGCCACTGTCCCCTAATCATTTCCTGATAACACAGAGTTTATGGAGTCAGGCTGCACATCCTCAGTTTGCTGTGTATTGCTAGAGAGGTTTTTAGCACAGGGCCAATCAGCACTGTCCAGACAGAGGGTTAGGGGACTTGCCGTCTCATAGGACAGTCAGAAAACTTCTTCTACAAGCTTTAACCTATGCTTGGCTAGACACTGATAGAAGTCACAAGACTGCTATATACTACTGATGAGAAAAGGTATTTAGCAGTTTATATTTACTAAAATAATTGCTTATCCATGTTCAGTGTACTAGTGAATGCAGGGTCCTAGGTTTAGAAACACTTTAATGCTGTCTTAAAGCGGCAGTAAAGCCGCTGAGTTATTTTTTTCCTACACCTGTAAGGGAAAAGGCATAATGAGCTAGCATGCACCGCATACTAGCTCATTATGAAATACTTACCTTAGAATGAGGTTTCGGTATCCCGGCTCCGGCCACTCACAGCGCCGGAGCCGCGATAACTGGAAGACACGCCGAGGGAAAATGTCGTCACTCGCGTGCATGCACGCGGGAAACTTCTTTCCGGCAAGGTCCGGCGTTTGCCGGGCTTTCAGCCGAGGATCACCGGAGCGCATGCGCCGTGGAAGTCAGCGGCTCATTGCGAGGGGAATATCTCCTAAACCATACAGGTTTACGAGATATTCTTTTTACCTACAGGTAAGCCTTATTATAGGCTTACCTGTAGGTAAAAGTTAAAAAAATTACTTTACTACCACTTTAACACAACACACATACAAGTAGTAGTAGCAACTGAAAATAATGTAAAATTTCAGTTTATTGAAACCTTATGCAAGCTTGCTGATATTTAACACTAAGGGCTCTCTCACACTGCTGGTAATGCTTATGACCAATGCCGTGACAAGGTCTTCTAGCACCCAGGGCAAAGATGCCAAATGGTGCCCCCCCCCCCCCAAAAAATATATGAGCACTATGTGTCAGCAAAAAATTCCCTCCCTCACCCCCAAATAAATTGAGCACTAATCTGCACTCTTATCCCCGAAAATGAATTCCCTTTGCAAGCCAAAATTCTCCCCAAACAACCCCCCCCCCCCATCCAGTACAAATCCCCGCCCCTCCCTGCTAAAATGCCCAACCCAGCACAAATCTGTGCCCCCACTATGGCCCCTCATAGCACAAATCCTCTACCCCTCAAATTTCCCCTCTGAGCATAAATCCTTCCACCCCCACCCTCAAATCTCCCCTTCTAGCACAAATTCCCCCAATCATCCTTACTAGCACAAATTCCCCTTTATAACACAAATACCTCTCCTAGCAAAAATCCCCCCAAATTAACCTCCTAAAATAAATCACATGCCACTGCCGCACAAATTTCCTTTTCCCAGTACAAATCCTCTCCACGTCAATCAGCCCTCCAACCCCTCTCCTAGCACTAATCCTCTTCTCCCTTCCCCCACTAGCACAAATACTCTCAACCTCAGCACAAATGTTTGTTACTCTGAAGCTGCTATCGCTATTCCTGCCAGCTTGTAGGTAAGAACTCTTCAGGCAGCGCCCCCCCACTTCACATGATACCACTGCGCCCAAGGCAGCCGCCCTTTATGCCCACCCCTTGTCCTGGCCCTGCTTATGGCCCTCTAAAAATAGAACAATGGTAGCAGTATAGCAGCAGGTGACAGGTGTTCAAGAGGTGCTACTGCCGTCTCCTGATGCCAGTTTTTTCTACTATTGAGGTCTTATTTAGGTTAAACAGTTTTTCTCTGCAGTGTTTTCCTTTAAAAAGGTTGGCCTTTACGGTCTTTTGGGGTTTTTGTTCATTTTTTTTATAGTTTTTTTATATTGAGCTTTTTTTCATTTTGGGGTGTTCAAAGTGGAATGTTTGCTTGTAACTAATGCTCTGTTCTTTAACCACACACTTTAAGAGCCGCGGGAGGTGTGTGTGCACCGTCGGAGGCACGCACGTGCGCCAGTGGCACGGCGGGAGACTCGATGCTCGTGGCCGGCGGGGTGATGTGAAAAAAAAAATTATACACCAAAGATGTTGGTTTATTCAAAAACCCCTTTCTAACGCACATGTGAATGGCAAATCCACTTTGCACTACAAGTGCAATTTCAGTGCAGTTTCATGTGCACTGTTGCAGTGCACTTGGAGAGCAAAGTGGAATTTCCTTCAGTAAATAACACCCACAGTGCTTTCTAATTTGCCACAATCACGCCATTTTCATTACTCCACAAAATTCATTCACGGTGCTGAAAAATATGAATATTTTTGTCAGTAATGCATTACATAAATTAACAACAAAAACAAGGTGTGTGTAGCAGACCCACAACATAATAATAGTTTGCTGTATCAAATAAATTACATTTGCACTATTGAAGAAAAAGCCCATTGGAGAACCAAGGAGACAGCTAAAAGAAACCCAGGCAGTAAATCAAAGGAAATCTTCTTTCAGTTTAAGTTCAAAAATTGTTGATAAAATGTTTCTTAAACAGTTTTTGGCATATCAATGGCCCCCCTACCCGCAAAATACTCAACATACTTCTGTCTTACTTTGCGGGCGCTTTGGGGGGGGCAAGCCAGGACAGCCAGCTTCAAGCACCATCAGGGTTTCTTGTTGAAGTCCGGCCTCAGGCCCAACTGAGGCCACATAGTTCATTGAATTTCTCCTTAAATAATTGTGTAGAATGCAGCATGCAAGATTATCTGGTTAAGTTTATATTCCGCCATGTTGATTGGTGTAAGGAATAGGTGCAACCGGCTGGCCATTATCCCGAAAGCATTCTCCAACACTCTTCTGGCTCTGGCCAGACGGTAGTTATAAACCCTCTGGTCCGGGGTGAGGGTCCTCATGGCTTCAAAATGGTCGGCTGGTCAGAACGAACTAATAGAAAGCACTGAAAAACAGAAAGAACGCACTGAAAATCAAATACGTAATAGAAATACGAACCCACAAGCACAAACTAAAGAGCAGTAAGGATCGGAAAAGCAGAAGGCTAAAAAGTGTGAATCGTCTGTCAAAAACTTCTACTAACACAAGATTAGCAGAAGGAACCCAAAGGGTGGCGCACTTGGTATTGAACTTCCTCTTTCTAGTGCCATCGTACGCGTTGTACGTCACCACGTTCTTGACGTTCGGAAATTCCGACCAACTTTGTGTGACCGTGTGTATGCAAGACAAGTTTGAGCCAACACAAGGGAATGAGGCTGCGCTAGCAGGTGTGAATCACCACTAGGGGTGTAGGTGAAACAAACAAAAGTGTATAAAACAGATTGTGCAACTATAGTAGCAAAATTGCTGGTACACGTGACTCACCACTAGGGAGTGGTGCAATTGGTGCAACTAAGATGGCTAATAAACGTGACTCACCACTGTGAGTATAAGTGAGAAAACAATCCCATATATGATATTAAACAAACGGTTTGAACAACAATGGTTACAAAATAATGATTGAAAAAGTCAATATTCAATATTATGAGGTTGGGATGAATTGCAGGTAGTCCTAGAGGGATGATTCCCCTTAAGAACCCTACTCACCAAAACGATGTGACCCACGGCTTTGCAGTCCTAGGGTCTAGATACGCATTAATAGAATGGTGAGATGGGTGGTGTCAGAAATCCTAAGAGATACTTCAAATGGTCCAATGGAGACTCCAGTTGAATCAGACGCAATTTCCGGCCAGTAAGCCTGTGACGCCTGCTTCCTGTTCTGCTTGGAGCGCACGCCAAGCGCGCACCCGGAACTCGCTGATCCAAGTCTGCTCAGTAGTGAGTTACTATTGTTTAGCATTGCAGAGGTTTAGCACGGCGATACTACACATGTATGTTCCTTTTTTCCTCTTCACGGCACCCACATTCAACTGGAGTCTCCATTGGACCATTTGAAGTATCTCTTATGCCGCGTACACACGAAGGGACAATCCCGCGGGATTATCCTCTGGACTGAAGTCCAGCGGATAATCCCCTCGTGTGTGGGCGCCGGCGGACTTTTTGGCGCCAAAGTCCGGCGGACCAAAGTTTTAAGTTTTGTTTTAAAATTATCCGCTGGACTTGGCAGTCCAGCGGACAATCCCGCCGTTAGTGGGCAAGTCCGCGGGACTTTTGAAATGAACGGACTTGCCGCTCATCGGCAAGTCCGTTCATTTAGCACGTGACTTCAGGTTACGTAGCTAGCGTAGGCAGTTACTGCCGCCGCGCTAGCTCCGTGACCTGGCATGGATTTAAAGGGAATCCCCACGCCGAAAAAACGGCGTGGGGGTTCCCCCCAAATCCATGTCAGACCCTCATCCGAGCACGCAGCCTGGCAGGCCAGGAAAGGGGTGGGGACGAACGAGCGCCCCCCCCCTCCTGAGCCGTACCAGGCCGCATGCCCTCAACATGGGGGGTGCCCTGGGGAAAGGGGGGCCGTGCGGCCCCCCCCCCCCCCAAGCACCTTGTCCCCATGTTGATGAGGACAAGGGCCTCTTCCCGACAACCCTGGCCGTTGGTTGTCGGGATCTGCGGGCGGGGGCTTATCGGAATCTGGGAGCCCCCTTTAATAAGGGGCCCCCAGATACCGGCCCCCCACCCTATGTGAATGAGTATGGGGTACGATGTACCCCTACCCATTCACCTAAGGTGTAAAATGTAAAGTAAAAAAAAACACCCACACTTTTGAAAAAATAGTTTATTGCACTGCTCCGGGGGTCTTCTTCCGTCTTGGGGGTCTTCTCGCCGGACTCCCCCGCCATTTACCAAGCTCTTTTACCGAGCGGGGGAAGTCCGGCTACCTTCTTCGTCGTCGCCGCCGTCTGGGGGTCTCGATCCGCCTTCGGGGGTCTTCTTCCGTCTTGGGGGTCTTCTCGCCGGACTCCCCCGCCATTTACCAAGCTCTTTTACCGAGCGGGGGAAGTCCGGCTACCTTCTTCGTCGTCGTCGCCGTCGTCTGGGGTTCTCGATCCGCCTTCGGGGGTCTTCCGGGGGTCTCTTCTGTTCTTGCGGCGGTCGTCGTCTTCCGCGCCGCCGGCGCCTTCTTCTTCTTCTTGTCCTTCTTCTTGTCCTTCTTGTTCTTCTTCTTCTTCCGATGTTGACCCGTCGCTGTCTCTGCCCGGAATGCCTGTGCCGCTCTGCGCTCGGACTTATATAGGGACATGGGGGACAGGGTCACATGCACATGTCACATGGTGACCCCGCCCCCTTGTGTTGTCACAGTCCCGGAGGATGCTGGGACTGTGACATCGCAAGGGGGCGGGGTCACCATGTGACATGAACATGTGACCCTGTCCCCCATGTCCCTATATAAGTCCGAGCGCAGAGCGGCACAGGCATTCCGGGCAGAGACAGCGACGGGTCAACATCGGAAGAAGAAGAAGAACAAGAAGGACAAGAAGAAGGACAAGAAGAAGAAGAAGGCGCCGGCGGCGCGGAAGACGACGACCGCCGCAAGAACAGAAGAGACCCCCGGAAGACCCCCGCAGGCGGATCGAGAACCCCAGACGACGGCGACGACGACGAAGAAGGTAGCCGGACTTCCCCCGCTCGGTAAAAGAGCTTGGTAAATGGCGGGGGAGTCCGGCGAGAAGACCCCCAAGACGGAAGAAGACCCCCGAAGGCGGATCGAGACCCCCAGACGGCGGCGACGACGAAGAAGGTAGCCGGACTTCCCCCGCTCGGTAAAAGAGCTTGGTAAATGGCGGGGGAGTCCGGCGAGAAGACCCCCAAGACGGAAGAAGACCCCCGGAGCAGTGCAATAAACTATTTTTTCAAAAGTGTGGGTGTTTTTTTTTTACTTTACATTTTACACCTTAGGTGAATGGGTAGGGGTACATCGTACCCCATACTCATTCACATAGGGTGGGGGGCCGGTATCTGGGGGGCCCCTTATTAAAGGGGGCTCCCAGATTCGGATAAGCCCCCGCCCGCAGACCCCGACAACCAACGGCCAGGGTTGTCGGGAAGAGGCCCTTGTCCTCATCAACATGGGGACAAGGTGCTTTGGGGTGGGGGGGGGGCCGCACGGCCCCCCTTTCCCCAGGGCACCCCCCATGTTGAGGGCACGCGGCCTGGTACGGCTCAGGAGGGGGGGGGCGCTCGTTCGTCCCCACCCCTTTCCTGGCCTGCCAGGCTGCGTGCTCGGATGAGGGTCTGACATGGATTTGGGGGGAACCCCCACGCCGTTTTTTCGGCGTGGGGATTCCCTTTAAATCCATGCCAGCTTGCGGAGCTAGCGCGGCGGCATTTACTGCCTACGCTAGCTACGTAACCTGAAGTTACGTTCGAAATGAACGGACTGCTCCGTGTGTGGGCAAGTCCGTTCATTTTCAAAAGTCCCGCGGACTTTTGGCCGGCGGATTATCCGCTGGAGAAGTCCGTGCGTGTGTGGGCAAGTCCACACGCTCGGAAAGTCCAGCGGACCCAGCTGGAAAGTCCCGCGGGATTGTCCGCTGGACTAGGTCCGCCGGCAAAAGTCCGCACGTGTGTACGCGGCATTAGGATTTCTGACACCACCCATCTCACCATTCTATTAATGCGTATCTAGACCCTAGGACTGCAAAGCCGTGGGTCACATCGTTTTGGTGAGTAGGGTTCTTAAGGGGATCATCCCTCTAGGACTACCTGCAATTCATCCCAACCTCATAATATTGAATATTGACTTTTTCAATCATTATTTTGTAACCATTGTTGTTCAAACCGTTTGTTTAATATCATATATGGGATTGTTTTCTCACTTATACTCACAGTGGTGAGTCACGTTTATTAGCCATCTTAGTTGCACCAATTGCACCACTCCCTAGTGGTGAGTCACGTGTACCAGCAATTTTGCTACTATAGTTGCACAATCTGTTTTATACACTTTTGTTTGTTTCACCTACACCCCTAGTGGTGATTCACACCTGCTAGCGCAGCCTCATTCCCTTGTATTTCATATTTAAGGTCCTTTTAACCTTTTAGGCAGCAGCAGCAGTATCGTTTGCAAATTATCGCATGGTGTTATGCGTTTTTCACTTTTTATGTTTATTTAGCATTCTTTGGCGCGGGTATTAAGTTTTGTTTATTATTAAGTTTGAGCCAACATCCGTCGAAAAAAAAAAAACATGGGATTTTGTTGTTGGAATGTGCTGTCGTGTGTACGTGGCATTAGTGTATGTTTGTTTGTTAGACATGTTGTAACACATATATTTGTGTGCTTATTTGTGTGCTTAAATAAGAAGTACAGCCAAAGCTTGTTTGGCTTTACTTCTCCTATGGATCACAGGCGTGCAGACGTCACAGAGCCAGTCCAGGCTCAGCAAGAAAGCACGACAATGAAGTCGGGATCCACCCACATACCTGGACCGGTACCCAGCTCAGCCTCTCAGCAAGCCACTGAGAGACTGAGCTGGCCACTCCCACCCCCTCCACAGCCCAGCGCTCCATTGAGTGAGGAGGGTAACAGTCACCAGCTCTCTGCTCAGGGAGCCCTGAGAACCAAGCGATCGGCAGTGTTTGATCACTCAGTTCTCAGTGTTAGAGCCAGCAAAGAGGACAGATGCAGCATTGGACCGATGCTGCACCCACCTAGGTAAGTATGATTCGGGGCTAAAAGAAAACTCCATATTTCTCTTTAAATTTTTTTTGAAATGGAGATCCAATAGGCAACAATTTTTTCAGTAAACAAACTAATTACAGAGGATCTTTAAACAAAGGAACTCCTCTAATATGCGGGTTGAACAGCACGGCTTCTAGCTTTGCAGAAAATCCTATTATCTAAATGATTACCAGCCTCATGAAAGAGTTATTGCTTTTTATGTACTATATTTCCTTTGCTGTTTTGTTCTCTTTATATTTCCATTTATAAATGTTTAATGTGATGTTTTGTTAAGCTGGTCAACAAGTAGGCAGATACAGCATAAGGTATTCAGCTGTTTGTGATATTTCCTGCAATATGGTCAAAGCCCAGGTTATTGTTGTTACTGTGAACAAGAATTGACTCCTTGGTTAAAGTAAAAAAAATTAAGAGAGGCATACAAATTAATTCTGCAACCATGTGAATCTTTTTATGTAATGGGTCTCATATATGTGCACAATATACTGTATACTAATTTGAGTGTTTTTTGCAAATGTTTCATACTTTTTTTTCATACAAAAGATCACATATGTGATATATTCATTAGAAACCTATGTATTGATTAATTCACTGGTTTGACCTGATAAGGAGGTCTTATATATGTGAAAATCAACATGTAGGCAGGTTCAGTCTATTTTCTTCGCTGTAGCTGGTGCTCATTCACAGCAGCATTCAAGTTGGAGTGGAAGTCAAGAGGAACATGGTTCCTCTATGGGTCACTGGGGATGCTATCTGATTGCATGCTGCTGTCCCATGTGACTCTAGTATACATCTTGGGTCAAGCAGAGCCTATTTAAGGCCCTGGCTCCCATGCTTGGCACACATTTGTGAGTGGGTAGAGTAGGGACATGTTCCTCATCTGTTAGGGACAGAACTAGTGGCAGGGAAAGGATCCTGATGAGGAGGCAAAGCGTAGGGTTCACAGCTTATCTGTACATCTTCCTGCATGAGATGCACTCTGAGCCTCCAAACAGGCGCTGTCAATTTGGCTGAAATCTGCTCTCTACACGCTGTTGGGATCTGTGAGTGTTCCTGGTTGGGTTGTCTTCCCACTAGGTTTATTGTAAACTGTCTTTGCATTACTTGAATACAAGTTCTCCTCAGCACTCCCAAAGTAAATCAGGTGAAAAGTTATCACCCCTTCCAACTCAGCACTGGTGTTCCTTTAATAGGGTCTGTATGCCCAAGGGGTGTGAACGATCAGCAATCATGTGACCAATGGGATTGGCTGTTATAGTGTCACACGATCAGAAGCCAATCCCGATCGTTAGGGGGAATGAGAGCTGTGCATGTGTGTTATGTGGGGGCGTCAGCAGGTTAAAAGTATTAAAATAATGTCTATTGACCAATCCCCCACTAAATCTGACATTGGGACTGAATTGTATACTACAGAGATCGTCTATTTACACCTATGCTATTGTATGGTAACTGTCACAACTGACGTTAATCTGTAATACCTTTTGTATATTGAACCTATTTTTCACTATTTCCGTGAAAAATTGTATTATACTATAATTTTCTAATGTGAAAATCACTAAACAAAATGAAAAAGGAAAATATTTATGTCATATCCCAGGAAAATATTGGAAGTATTTCATGCCTCAAGGCTTCAGCATGTTCTCTTTATTTAAAGTAGAACTAAAGGCAAATCAAGGCATGTTGGTTATATTATAACCCTTGCCAGTCTTTTTTCATCTGTGTATATTGGGGAGATTTCCCTTCACTTCCTGACCCATTAAAAGATTCCCTCTCTACTCCTGTTCTTGGGCAAATCCAAAATTTGGGATTTTCTTTCACTTTCACTCTTGGTAAAAACATTAAATAGGACAAATAAAGAGGGTGAATTTCTCTAATGGGCCACAGACAGGTGTTCTAATCCCTCTTCACTCTGTCCAAAACAAAACAAAAGGTGTTGCCTTTAGTTGTACTTTAAATGTTATATTTTTCTAATTGTTGTTAAACTAATAACACTCTTTCATTTTGTTGATTAGAAATCTTCTTGTTAAATCCACTGCTGTGGAAATGACTTGCAGAGTATTCCAAACATGCTGGTTGGTGTATTAGGCCCCTTTCACATGGACGGACCGTTCAGATCCGCCTGTCAGTTTTGACGGCGGATCTGAACGGGCCCTCCATGTTAGTCTATGGAGCGTCGGATGTCAGCGGAGACATGTCCGCTGACATCCGACCCGGTCCGATTCGCCAAAAGCAGACGTATGGCTCTACGTCCAGATCCGTCGCTGGCGGATCGGATCGGGTGAGATCTGATGAAAACGGACACACTGTCCGTTTTCATCCGATCTCTCCATAGAGACCAGCGGCGCTTGCAAGCCCCTCCCCGCTCAGTGAGCAGAGAGAGGCTTGTCATCCGCCGGCTCAGCTGAGATCAACGGAGAGATCTCCCGCTGAGCCGGCGGACAGAGGCGGACTCCGTGCAAGCGGAGTCCGCCTCGTGTGAAAGGGGCCTAAGGCTAGGTTCACACTATATGCGGGTGCGGGACTGTGTGTAATCGAACAACTTCCCGCACCCGCATAAAAAATGTGCTGCTATTAGCAGATGCGCAGAGGTGCCATTAATCCTCTATTGCCCACCCAGGCATTGGAAACCACATTGTGTTTCCCCATGCATAGCCCTATGTGGTTTCCCTGTGGCTGCGATTTTGGAAGAGGCGCAGGGACCTCCCTGCGTTTTCCGTAGGTACAGCAGCCCATTTATTTGGGCTTCAAAAGGGAAACCAACATAGTGTGGGCCTAGCCTAAAGGGGATCCCAGTAATGCAGGAAATTGTACAAAGATATCTACCTGAACTTCGTACTTACATGTACAATAACATGTAGATGTTAACATGTATTGCTAACTTATGCATGCATTAAAAAAATTAATAAAGGGGTTCTATGGTCATAGCATACACATTCATTTCATATTGTATCATCAGCATTGTAATAGCAATACAAACAATAGTTATTTCTGACAATTCAGTACAGGCTCACTTGAAAAATCTCCTTTCATGGTGCTGCCTGTCAGCTGGTCATCTCTTTCCACAACTTCCTGGATTCCCTGCAGGCCTTGCAGCTTTTTTTCTGCTATTTACTTTCAATTTCTAAGGACTACATATCCCATGGTACCTTGCTGGCTGCAAGCAGTGATTCCTGTACTGACTCTTCCTCTTGGCACCTCTGTAGTTTAGAAGGCAGGCTCTGTGAATTTGGTGACACAGCAGTGCCTGCTGACAGGACACAGTGAATATGTGTCATGGAAGTAAGTTTTAGATTAGTTGGAGTAGGCTAGAAATAATTGAAATACAATGTGGAAATTAATATATGACTGGGTACTAACATTTATAGGTAAAGTTGATCTGGGGAAAATCCAATTGCCTCTCGGGGGATCAGGAAGGAATTTTTTCCCCTGCTTTCGCAAATTGGATCATGCTCTGCTGGGGTTTTTCGCCTTCCTCTGGATCAACTGTGGGTATAGAATTGGGTATATGGGATTCTATGATATTATTATTATTTTTTTTTTTTTTGTGGTAGAACTGGATGGACTTGTGTCTTTTTTCAACCTGACTAACTATGTAACTAACTATGTACCTATGTAACTATATGATAAAAAAATTTGACTCAAGCAAGCAGCTAAAAAAAAACTATTGAAATTCACATAAATTTTTTATTCTGTTCAACTGACCTCATCACTCAGACAGCACAAGAAGATCCTTAACCATTTCAATACAGGGCATTTTCACCCCCTTTCTGCCCAGGCCAATTTTCAGCTTATAGCGGTATAACATTTTGAATGAATATTGCGCGGTCATGCAACACTGTACCCAAATACATAATGAAAAATATTGTTATAATTTTTTTCCCCACAAATAGAGCTTTCTTTTGGTGGTATTTGATCACCTCTGAGTTTTTTTATTTATTGTGCTATAAACAAAAGAAGAGCAACAAGTTTGAAAAAAAAAAACACAATATTTTTAACTTTTTGCTATAATAAATATCCCAAATAAAAAAAAAAAATGATGTTTTCCTCAGTTATGTATTCTACATATTTTTGGTAAAAAAAAAAAATCGCAATAAGTGTATATTGATTGGTTTGCGCAAAAGTTATAGAGCCTACAAAATAGGGGATAGATTTAGGGCATTTTTATTATTATTATTTTTTTTTACTAGTAAGGGCAGCGATCTACGTTTTTTATAGTGACTGTGACATTGCGGCGGACATATCGTACACTTTTGACACTATTTTGGGACCATTCACATCTATACAGTGATCAGTGCTATAAAAATGCACTGATGAATGTATAAATGTCACTGGCAGGGAAGGAGTTAACACTAGGGGGTGAGCAAGGGGTTAAATGTGTTCCCTAGGGAGGGATGGATTCTAACTGTAGGGGGATGGGACTGACTTGGGGAGGAGACCGATTGGTATTCCTATATACTAGGAACACATCTGTCTCCTCTCCCCTGACAGGATCTGGATCTGGGTGTTTACACATTAACAGTATACAGAGAGGGGGTTACAGTATACACAGAGAGGGCGGTTACAGTATACAGCGAGGGGGGTTACAGTATACAGAGAGGGGTTACAGTATACAGAGCGGGGGGTTGCAGTATATATATATAGTGAGAGGGGGTACAGTATATACAGCGAGAGAGAGAGAGGGGGTATAGTATATACAGAGAGGGGGGGGGTACAGTATATACAGAGAGAGAGGGGGTACAGTATATACAGAGAGAGGGGGTACAGTATATACAGAGAGAGGGTACAGTATATACAGAGAGAGAGAGGGGGTACAGTATATACAGAGAGAGGGGAATACAGTATATACAGAGAGAGAGGGGGTACAGTATATACAGAGAGAGGTGGCACAGTATATACAGAGAGAGGGGTACAGTATATACAGAGAGGGGGGGATACAGTATATACAGAGAGAGGGGGGATACAGTATATGCAGAGAGAGGGGGTACAGTATATACAGAGAAAGAGAGTGGTACAGTATATAAAGAGAGAGGGGGCATACAGTATATACAGAGAGAGGGCGATACAGTATATACAGAGAGAGGGGGTACAGTATATACAGAGAGAGAGGGGGTACAGTATATACAGAGAGAGGGGGTACAGTATATACAGAGAGAGAGGGGAGTACATTATATAAGTATCTTATCTTCTTAACATTTGGTAGTCATAGCCCAAAAGTATTTTTTTTTCATCTCATGGACAAAATGTGAGAAATAACTTATATATCATAAATCATTCCATAAACACATACCACATACACTGCATATATCATTTGAGGAAAATATGCTTATAAAATAGTTTACCATTTGGCAATAAAAAAAAATATGTCCCCAGAATTCATTTTTAAAATCTGGTCACCTTATTGGAAGGCCGGGTACCGGCCTGAAGTTATGGGAGGAGCCCGGAGGGTATATAAGCAGCCCAAAGGCCGCCGGTCTTTGTCGGTTTCCTGTGCGTGATATCTGATACGTCAGACATCTAGGACCGACTCGTTCGAGACAAGCGCTGTTGGTGCCGGTTCGTGAGCTCCGTTTCGTCTGTCCGTCTCCTCTTGTTGCAGTCCCGCGTCCGTGTTCGTAAGTCGTGTTGTCCCTTCGTGTCGCACTCGTGTCGCCGAGTCGCAGTTTCGTACAAAGAGTCTGGTTCGGCTGTCGCAGGTAGGGCTTCGGCTCCCATGTTTTACGTTCTCATGCACTGCTTATCATGTCACTAAACTGTGGTCTGCGTAGCTCACGAACCACGCTCTGCTTGTCTCGAAAAAACTAAACACTTACTCGCACGTTTTTGGTTGTACACGATCGGGAGCCATCTAGCGGCACGCACATTCAGGGCCGCCCGCCACTACATTCCGACCGATGCCGCATCCGGCACTCAAGGGTTCCCCTTTCGCGGTCGGGCCTACGCAGTCGTTCAAACGTGACTCATGCACGGGTGCCGTTCGCACTCACACGTATCGTTCATGTCCTGCCATTATTCGAATCGGTGGCGCCAGCGAGCGTGCCGAATCGCTATTCACATTCCGAAGCACTGTTGGCATACTAATTGTACAAATCACTTCGACCGTGTCGAAACATTTCACGTGTTAGCATGACAATCATTTCATCATTTCAAACGTGGCCAACGTATCAGGCCATTCGGTCATGCTAAATCATTTCGCATCAGTTGCAACAGGGTGTTCATGCCATCGCTTCCATCTTGGTCCGGTCGCATCCATGCATGCTCCGATCGGGGCGACCCAGATGCACGACTACCCGGCCTCATTTCGATACATGCGCCAAGGGCAGAATCACATCACTGGTTACGTACGTTCTTGATTCTTGCCCCTGTCATGGTATATCGTTTCTGTCACCTTACCACGCCCGGCTTGTATGCAGTCACTTCCCTTGCACTGATTCGGGTCGGCGTGCCCCAGGCCGGCCTCATTTCAATACATGCGCCAAGGGCGGAATCGCATCACTGGTTGCGTACATTCCTGATTCTTGCCCCTGTCATGGTATATCATTTCTGTCACCTTACCACGTCCGGCATGAATGCAGTCACTTCCCCGCACTAATTCGTGTCGGCGTGCCCCAGGCCCGGCCTCATTTCAATACATGCGCCAAGGGCGGAATCACATCACTGGTTTGCGTACATTCCTGATTCTTGCCCCTGTCATGGTATCTCATTTCTGTCACCTTACCACGCCCGGCATGAATGTAGTCACTTCTTCGCACTAAATTCGTGTCGGCGTGCCCTAGGCACGGCCTCATTTCAATACATGCGCCAAGGGCGGAATCGCATCACTGGTTTGCGTACATTCCTGATTCCTGCCCCTGTCATGGTATCTCATTTCTGTCACCTTACCACGCCCGGCGTGAATGAAGTCACTTCTTCGCACTTAATTCGTGTCGGCGTGCCCTAGGCACGGCCTCATTTCAATACATGCGCCAAGGGCGGAATCGCATCACTGGTTTGCGTACATTCCTGATTCCTGCCCCTGTCATGGTGTCTCATTTCTGTCACCTTACCACGCCCGGCGTGAATGAAGTCACTTCTTCGCACTTAATTCGTGTCGGCGTGCCCTAGGCTCGGCCTCATTTCAATACATGCGCCAGGGGCGGAGTCGCAAAAAAAAAAAATAAAAAAAAAAAAAAAAAAAAAAAAATTTGATTATTGCCCTTGTCATGTTATAGCATTTCTGTGTCACCTTACCACGCCCGGCGTTAATTGGTCACCCGCTTGTACGAATTCGCGCCGGCGTGCCCTAGGCCGGCCGCATTTCTACAAAAAAAAAAAAAAAAAAAAAAAAAAGGGGGAGCTTGGAGTCGGACCCGGTGGCAGCTGGATGTCACAGTTCGGCCTCAGCGTACCTAGGCAGTCGGCCTAGTTTCATGGTGGCCTCATTCGGTACGGGCTCCAGAGTCCGGCCCACAGTCACCCCCATACGGTACGAACGGGCCGGGCCCTGTCACGAGAAGTTCATTCAGTTAAGGCAACGTGTCAAGTCAGTCGTTCGTGTTGTCATCTGCCATTTGATCCCATTGCGATCTCGGCAGTCGACTCAAGTCACTATCGCCTGTTGTTATCATCTACGTTGGGTTCCGTCGCTCTGGACGGCAGCAGTTTTAGGCTCTTAAATAGGTACTTTTTCTCACACTCTCTCAGGTCAGTCGGATTCAGTAGGTCCACCTGCGCCAACTTGATCAGGGTTCCAGCAGGTAAAAAAAAAAAAAAAAAAAAAAAAAAACACAGGGGCACGGGGGGCTCCTGCTTTCTTGTGGCAGGTACGTATATCATAGGTGACACGTCCAAACTCATTTCTTGTCACCTTTTAGGCCCAGCCTGCAGACACGTGACCAGTCTACCAAGTAACAGGTCTTGGCAGCCGCCATGTCGTCAGTTGGCAGCGATGACCTCACCACCCCGCTATCTCCGGCGTCAGCCTCCGAGGCTGGCAGTGTCCAGTCTCTTAGGGCGTGGACAATTCCCAGGCTGTCCGCCGAGCTGAGACGCAGAGGGATACCCTTCTCGTCCACGGCCAGGAAGGCGGAGTTATTCAGGCTTCTCTTCCCACCACCGGCCGCAGCAAGCCCCAGCAGCCAGCAGGCGTCTCTGGAGTCGATTTCAGCCGCCGTTGCCCAGCTACACACCCTCGTATCTTCCCTGTCTTCCTCAATCGTGGAGGTCCAGGACAGGGTGTCTCATCTAGAGGCCAGCCCGGCTGCCACGGTTCCGGACCCCGCGGTGGTCCCAGCCATCAGTGCACCGGCCGCAGGTAGTGAGCTTGCCACGCCTACCGTTCACCCTTCCCACCTGGTGCCACCCAGCGTAAGGAAGGACATTCTAGAGGGCAAAGACGTTAATCTGGCCTCACTCTTGATCTCGGTCCATGACTTGGCCGAGAACAAGGCCTACACCTGGGGGGATGTCTCGGTGGTGTTGAAAGCGAAGGATCCGAGGCTCAACAGGAAGCTCACGGTGCCCGAATTCACGCTCGCTTTCGGCATGTTTAGAGACGTGCTGTGCTCAGCCTCCCCCGGCAGACGGGAAGAGCTGGACCTCTACCTCCATTTGATCGTAGACCTGGGCCACAAATACGGTGGCTCAGCGTTCTACGACTATCATCGGTCCTTCTCGGCCAAAGCCGCAGCCAGATTCGCACAGTTCCATTTGCCAACGGACTGGAGCGTAGTGGACACGGAATTGTTCTGCCGCCACTTCGCAGGCCTTCGCTCCCCGCTATGTGCTGTCTGTCAGTCAGCATCCCACACCACGGTCTGGTGTGCCAACATAGCCTCTGTCCGTCCAATAGCTAGCACGGCTTCTGCCAGCACGAGCCAGGCTCAGCAGGCCCCGGTGCAAGGGCAAAAGGTGGACAAGTTGGGACGTCCGGTGCGGATGGTTGGGGGAGCCGCTATCTGCAACAATTTTAATTATGGCTCCTGCAATTTCAGCCAGTGCCGGCTCTTGCACGTTTGCACCCTATGCCAGAGGGCGCACCCCAGGATCCTGTGTGAGGTCAAACAGAAGAGACCATGACTAAGCCGGGTCAATGTCCTTTGGCTCGGCGTTTACCTGACCTCACACCCCACTCCGTCGCTCGCCAGCTACCTCATCCGAGGCTTCACGGATGGGTTTCATACCGGGCTCATCACCCTGCCCCACTCCACCCACGAATGTCCGAACCTACGCTCAGCAGCAACAAATGAGCCAGCGATTGACGTCCTTTTGCAGACGGAGTTGGATCGGGACTTCATGATAGGCCCGTTCTGTCAATCTCCCTTCAGCATCTGGAGGGTTAGCCCTATCGGGCTTGTGCAGGGAAAGTTTTCAAATAAAAAACGTCTGGTGTATGATCTGTCAGCGCCTCATTCTTCCGTCGTTCCCAGTCTCAACTCGCTCATCCCCTCCGAGGAGTTCTCGCTGAAGTACGCTTCGGTAGACATGGCTATCCAGGCCATTCTCAGGGCAGGGGTGGGTGCTTGGCTCTCGAAGGCAGACATATCTGACGCCTTCAAGCTGCTGCCCATCCATCCTTCCCTGTGGTGCTGGCACGGCATCAAGTGGAGGGAGCGATATTATTTCGCGACCAAATTGACCTTCGGGTCTAAAAGTAGTCCTTGGTTGTTTGACAAGTTCGCCGAGACCCTGGCGTGGATCCTTCTCCATGAGGCACAGTGCCACGAGGTCATCCATTATTTGGATGACTTCCTTCTGATAGAGCCGCCCGGGGTTCCCCCAGGGGACCTTGGAAAGTTGAGGACGGTTTTCGACAATCTGAACGTCCCCGTAGCGGAGCACAAGGTTGACGGCCCGGCACACAAGATCACGTTCTTGGGCGTCAACCTTGACACGTTGGCCATGCAGGCCAGCCTTCCAGCAGATAAGTTGGACCGTATCAGGACGGTTCTGCGAGAATTCACCCGGGTGGGGGGATGTACTCAGAAGCAACTTCAGTCTCTCCTCGGGATGCTGAACTTTGCTGTGAGGATCATCCCCCAGGGCCGCTCCTTCGTGTCCCGGTTGCTGGTCTTCCTGTCCTACACGCAGGACCCAGACCAGGTCATCAGGCTGGATTCTGCAGCCAGAGCAGATCTGGCCATGTGGGAGCACTTTCTTAGTGATTGGAACGGTGTGTCCCTGTTTATCCCAGTTGTGTCCACGCAGTCACCACAGGTGGTGACCGACGCGGCGGCATCCACAGGATGCGCCGCCATTTTTGGCCATTTGTGGTTCGCCGCCCCGTGGCCTCCTCAAGCACTAGCCACACCGGGCTTCACTACTACGTCAGCCCTCTTTGAGCTCTTCCCTATTGTAGCAGCCGCTCACCTATGGGGTCACCTTTGGTCTGGACGGACGGTGGCTTTCTCGACAGACAATCAAGCCACAGCCGAGATCATCAGCAAGGGCAGGTCTAAGTCCAGGCCCGTCATGTCCTTCCTCCGCAGACTGGTCCAGCTATCCCTACAGCATCAGTTCAATGTGTACTGCTCGTTCATTCCAGGGAAGTTCAACGCAGCAGCGGACGCACTCTCCCGTTTTAACTTTATTTCTTTCTTTGAACAGGTGCCGGGAGCCTGCCGTCATTCAGCCACTATCCCGGATTGGTCACAACTGACCTTGGACTAGCCCCACACCTACGCTCAGCCACCGACATCATTAACGCCTCACTCGCCCGCAACACCCGTCGGGCTTACCAGACGGCCTGGAGGGCGTTTAACAAGTTCCTGCCCCAGCGGCCTCGCGAGTCTTCCAGCCTCAAGCAGGTCTTGGCGTTCATCGCCTACTGCCATTCACACCTAGCACTGTCACACAGCACGATACGCCAGTACGTGGCCGGGGTGCAGCACTATTTGTCACTTCAAGACCCCGCAAGGCCTTCGGTGTTCTCCTGCCACGCGGTGAGGGCTCTACTACGTGGAGTTCAGAAACACCAGCCGCCAGTCAGCCCAAAGCGGCTGCCTATCACGGGGGAGATCTTCAAGGGGATGTCTGACATCCTGGATAGGTCCCCATTCGGTCTCCTCCTCAGCACCGTCCTACAGGCTGCGGTTCACATGGCGTTTTACGGGTTTCTGCGGCCCAGCGAGTTCACTCGCAGCCACCCAGCCGGGCCAGTTTTGCGTAGAAATAATCTCTATCGCCACCAGGATCACTACGTCCTTCACTTGACGACATCCAAAACTCAGCAGCGAGGTTCCGGAGTAGATATCCACCTGTACAGGACTCACAACAACTGGTGCCCAGTTGCCGTGTTGGACCGCCTGACGGAACTGCTGTCCGACTGCCCAGGGGCCAGTCCACTGCTACCCTTTCCGGCAAAACCCCTTAACTCGTCGCAGTTCGTGGAACATGTCCGGGTCCTTCTCGGCCATCTTCAGTTGGACCCCAGCCAGTACTCCGGGCATTCGTTCCGGATCGGGGCGGCCACGACAGCCTCAAGACAGGGGGTTCCGGACCATGTGATCAAGAAACTGGGTCGGTGGAAATCGGCCTGCTTCTCTCGCTACATTCCTAACCCACAGTTAGAGATGGCTCAGGCCTTTGCTCGACTCACTCAATGACATTACCTCTAATAAATAATTATCCCCTACCTGAAGGTTTTTGCCCCCTTATTTTTGGCGTACCATACGGTAGACCAAGGCACACTTTCAGGTCTATTTCATGTTGGTGAGTTTTGTATTGTTCCTATGTGTCATCGTTACTCATGTCGTCCGTAGGGCTCTAGACCATAAATTGGAAGGCCGGGTACCGGCCTGAAGTTATGGGAGGAGCCCGGAGGGTATATAAGCAGCCCAAAGGCCGCCGGTCTTTGTCGGTTTCCTGTGCGTGATACCCACCCACCCTCCCCTTTTAAAAGCCTCTTCCAAGTATTCTTACCCCAGACTGAAGACTCATTCCACATTATTCCATAACTACTTCTTATCATTCTTTATCTAGGGTATGCCCCCTTATTTTTGGCGTACCATACGGTAGACCAAGGCACACTTTCAGGTCTATTTCATGTTGGTGAGTTTTGTATTGTTCCTATGTGTCATCGTTACTCATGTCGTCCGTAGGGCTCTAGACCATAAATATATATATATTATATATATATATATTATATATATACAATATATATATATATATGTTTGAGAATTTAGAAATTTAGAGCAGCTGCACAATTTACTCAGTATTTACACATTAGTAAGAGTGCAGGGGGGTTGAATGTATAATTTTATCTTAAAAAAGCTTTGTTTTCAAACTGAAGTATATGAGATGGGGGTGCTTCTGCCCTATGTAATTGTAAAAGAAAAGAAAAAAAAATTCCATAGTACAATATGCACTGCTAGTGTATGCTGTCACGATAAACTCTGTTGGCCAAATGGCAATACTGTCTCTGATGATATTACACAAAGTGTTTGTTAGAAAGTGCTCATCTTTAGACAATTTATTGTGTGACTCACTGGGATGGTTAAATGTTCTGGACCCATTAACTAACTAAGGTCCAATAACTAGATAATCTGTCACACACAATATATAATACTATTTGCTGTACTTCTATTGCTACTGAGCTCATATATATATTTTTTTTAGACTAGTATCTCATGAAGAGGACGTAGCAGTATAAAATAAGAAGCCAACAATGGTACCAACAAACTTAGAGCTATGAAGATGTACCAGCTTTCATTATTTTAGAGCAGCTTAAACAATGAAATATCATTGTTTTTTACATTGCTTATTTTACTTTTTTAACACCCTATTCCCATAAAATTGATCTGTTTAAAGAAAAGTTAAGAATGGGAGAAGGAAAGGAAAGAACAGAAGAAGCTTAGACATGTTAATTACCGAGAAGGCAATAAAGGAGCCCACAGTCTCTGTACTGCTGCCCTAATAACAAATGGGTTTTTCAGACCCTTGAGACCTATAGCTAGTCATTTCCTCCAAATGACTTTCCCAAGCTCACACTTCTACAGATTTGGCTAAATGGACATAATTGAAACTTAATGATATTGCCCATCTATTGTAAATGTTGTTATCAGTTCTATCATAAAAATATATCTTGACTTGGCTCTTTAGATTTTGCAACGCCTAAACCCATTTTTGCCTCTAGAATTTGAATAGTTAGCTAAAGGTTTTAACATTCAACTATTAAAACAATTTGTGCAGGACATCCTGAAAGCAGAGGCAGGAAACCTTTGATGATGAAACCTCTTGTTTGGAAAAATATTTATTTAGTATTACACCACGGGTCATCAAGACATGTTTTTCAGTGCAGTGTAAACTGAACTCTAGGTGATGTCTTTTCACAGTAAAATTGCAACATGCACAAAACTGAGTTCACAGAGAATCACTGATTTTAGGATTTTTACCACTGTTCTCCACATAATACACACTGAATTTATTACAGCAAACCAAACATTGAATTAACATATTAAATGCAGAGAGTGTGAGAACTCCATCCGGGGTTGCCAACCTCTCAAAGTGAAATTTACTGACATGACACAAAAAAATAACTGACAGAGCCAATTTCCCCCTGACACAACAGAAAAAATTTACTGTCAAATCCCAATTTTTACTGAAAGTTCAAAAAATTAGCCAAAATTACAATTTTCAGTGCAAATATCAATATTTAAGCTACAAACATGTAGCTAGTGTGATTAGCAATGTGTTTAAAGTGGTTGTAAACCCTTACAAACCACTTTGACCTACAGGTAAGCCTAGATTAAGGCTTACCTGTAGGTCCAAGAAATATCTCCTAAACCTACACGGTTTGGGAGATATTTGCCAAAAGACAGGCAACGATGTCTACGGCGCATGCGCCGTAGACAGCGGCGCGCAAGCGCACTGAGCACGCCGCTGTCAACAGCTATATGCCGCGAGTGGTGGCTCCCGTGCGCATGTGTGGGAGTGACGTCATCGCGGCTCCGTCGAATGACAGCGCCGGAGCAGGGAGACCCACCAAGAAGATGGAGGCTCATACACAAGGGGACAGCGGTGACTTCGCTGGCTCCTGTATCAGGTAAGTGACACATAATGGACTACTATGCGATGCATAGTAGTCCATTATGCTTTACCTTTGCAGGGAAACAAAGAGGAAGTAAACCCATCAGGGTTTACTTCCTCTTTAACCTCCTTGGCGGTAACCCCGAGTCTGGCTCGGGGCCAGCTTTTTGTGCTGGGAGCGGTAACCCCGAGCCAGACTCGGGCTTGAGTTGCGGGATGCAGGGGGGAAGTTACTTACCTTTTCCCCTGGATCCTGCGATGTCTCCCCGCTGTGTGAGCGAGCCGTCCGCTCGCTCGATTCACACAGTGCCGGGTGCCGCCGATCTCCGTTCCCTGTGACGTTACGACGCACGGGAGCGGAGATCGGCGCCAAATTCAAAAAAGTTTAAAAACACAACACATATACAATACTGTAATCTTACAGATTACAGTACTGTATACAAAAAATACACACCCCCTTTGTCCCTAGTGGTCTGCCCAGTGCCCTGCATGTCATTTTATATAATAAAAAGATTTTTTTTCTGCCTGGAAACTGGAGATTGTCCATAGCAACCAAAAAGTGTCCCTTTATGTCAAAAGTGGTTTTAGACAGCTAGAAAACACCGATAAAAAAATAAAATCACAATTTATCATCAAACAATAAATTTAATGACAGCGACTATTCTGCAACTGAGCAAATTTCAGTGTTTTTGATTTGATTACATTATTGAATCATTTTTATATATATTTTTATTATATTATAATTTATTATTTTGTGTTTCAAACTTTATCATACCCGGGATGTCTACTAGACTCTGGTTCGGACAGATTTAAGTGAGTTATTCATAAGAATTGCATGCCTACAATATAAAAACGCCAAATTTCCATGCAAAATAATTGTACCGCTTTCAGCACTAAATTCCAGCCAGAATCATACCGCCAGGGAGGTTAAGGTATAACAAAAGGCAAAAAAACATTTTACTTGTACATGAAGTTCAGGTTAATATAACCCAGCACAGATGTCACCTTTACATCAGAGTCTGCAGGGTTCTCCTTTACAATGCATGGGGTAACTCTGCGGCCCCTGATGTAAAAGGGAACACGTGGATTCTGATGTAAAAGGAGAACTCTGAGGACTCTAAAGTGAGGGAGAATGCTGCAAACTCTAGTGTAAAGGGAAACTCTGATGTAAGGGGCATAATACAGCATCAGAGACCCCCCTCTTACACAAGAGTCCACAGAGTTCCCCTTTACATTACAGTCCACAAAGTTCTCCCTTACATCTGAGTCCACAGAGTTCCCCTTTACATCAGGGTCTGCAGAGTTCCCCCTTGCACTGTAAGGGGGAATCCTGCAGACTCTGATGTAAAGGGGATCTATGAAGACACCGATTTATTTATTTCAGGTACTTTATATCGCCATCAATTTACACAGTTCTGTACAGATTATATATTGTACATTCACATCTGTCCCTACCCTATAGGAGCTTACAATTCAAGGGTAGTTAACTCATATTCATGCATAGATAAAAAAGGTTATCCTGCGCTTGCCCAAGGAGAAGCTGGGTGATGCGGCGCACACTGGGGGAAATATCTGAACCCAAAAAAGAATGAGAGTAGGAAAGTAGTGGCGCGCAAACAGTTAAACTAGACTAAGAGCGGATAAAAAGATCAGGAGAATCAATCCGGATAAAGTTGATAGGCAAGACAGAAAAGTGCCTAGATCAAGTGCATGGTAAAGGATATATAATATGCCAGTGATTAAAAGCTAAAATCACAAAATTGCAGAGGAAAGCATAATATAAAAGTATATAAAATATTATTAAAAATACTGTGA
>CM053026.1:210101554-210235041 GCA_028564925.1 Lithobates sylvaticus
GCTGGTTCTGTACTGGGTTTCTTTGGGCATGGAAAAGGGTTTATCGGCATCGGCGATTGACAAGAAATTGGCAGGTTTGGCATTTTTTTTCAAATTGCAAGGGGAGGAGGACTGGACAAAAGATTTTTGGGTTAGGCAGGCATTGCGGGGGTATCGCAGGCAACATAAGAGAAGGGACAGCAGGCGTCCGGTGACGTTCGCCAATCTTCAGGCGATATGTGCACAGCTGCGTTCGGTTTGTATCACCGATTACGAGACTTTGCTGTTTGAGGCTGCGTTTTCTTTGGCCTTTTATGGGGCGTTTAGGGTTGGGGAACTGGTCAGCCCCGCCAGGACAGTGGCAGGTGGGTTGTTGCAGCAGGATGTGCAATGGAAAAAGGATCGGGTGAGTATTTTGCTGCGAAGGTCAAAAACGGATCAACAAGGCAGGGGCAAAATGGTGACCTTGTTTGAGTTGCCGGGTTCTAGTGTGTGCCCAGTGGCAGCGGTGGGGCAATTCGGAAAGGTAAGGGGCAGGGAAGAGGGCCCCTTCTTGGTTCATGCAGATGGGTCATACCTTTCTAGGTTCCAATTTGTTGCGGTGTTTAGAAAATGCTTGGAGGCCATAGGCCTGAACAAATGGGAGTTTGCGTCTCATTCCTTCCGCATTGGGGCAGCCACGGAGGCTGCCAGGTGCGGGCTGGACGAGCAGGCAGTACGGAGAATTGGGAGATGGGAGTCGAGGAGGTTTCGTACTTATGTCAGGCCGCAGTTGGCGGCGGTTTAAAAAAAAAAAAAAAAAAGAAGGAAAAGGGGCATTTTTATGCTAAGGTTGGAGGTTACCAGGGTTTTCGGGGCGCCGTATTTGTGATGGTTACTGTTGTACGGATGCCAGTTATGTTGTTATTTCTCATTACAGATGCAAGTTATCCACGCCTTGTCTGGATCTTAGGGCACTCCTATGTGTGTTGGGGGGCCAGGAGAGGAGATGCAAGACCGAATGGCAGACAGCTGGGTATTTCCAGGCGGGAGGCTGATATTAGATGGTTGGGCTTCCCGGGTTTGAAGTGGGAAAGAGTTAAGCGGGAGGTGGAGAGGTTTGCTTTCAGGGATAGGCCCCCGGATGTCTTGGTTATCCATGCGGGGGGGAATGATTTGGGCTTACACAAGGTCAGGGACATACTTGCAGACATAAAGGAGGACTTTATGCAGCTGCGGGCACGTTTCCCGAACACCATATTGGTTTGGTCCGACATTGTGGCCAGGACAGTGTGGAGATGGGCAAGGTCAGTGGTCAGCATTAATAAAACAAGGATACGTGTTAATAAGGTGATTGGGAGGTTTGTGGTCAGGAATGGTGGGATTGTTATTAGGCACCGGGAGTTGGAGATCAACATTGGTCTCTATTTGAGGCGCGATGGTGTTCACCTCACTGATGTTGGAATTGATCTGTGGTCCATGGGTCTTCAGGAGGGGATACAAACAGCTCTTAGGGTGGGGTGGCCCTCAAGGTAGAGGTAGTCCCCCTTTCAGGCTGTGGCGGTGTTTTGGTGGTCTTTGACGGTGACGGTGTATCAGAGGTGATCGTAAATGGGTGGGGGGCTCATAGTGTAACTGCCCCTCCTGGGTATTCCTGAACGTTGGAGGGAATACTGGTTTGTTCACTGACAGATGGTTGTCTCCGAGAGTTCTCATTTGGAGGCCTGGTAAAAGGTTAATTTGTACCGCGGTGACCTTGTTGCTTGGCAACAAGTTTGTTCACCGTCAGAGATCACCAGACTGGGTTGTACAGTTATATCTTGTGATGTTTATGTTTATGGTTATGGTTATTTATATTTATATATATTATTTATATATATTTATATTTTGGTTGGAGTGTATTTAATTGTTTAATAAAGGCTGTCGTGGCCATTTTACTCCAAGAGCAAGGTGTGGTCTCATCCTTTATAAAAGGGGGGTTATAAGGTTGGGGTATTTTGGCCATGCTGGTATAGGCATAAAAATGGGGACATTTAGGCTACACTGGTCAAGTGAGGCACGGAATGTATGACTGCAGGGAATGGAATGCAGGGCCGGGCATGACAGTGGTGACTAAGGGCTACAAAGGGTTAATTGGTAACTGAAAAGAGATGAACAGGAAGGGGTTGGCTGTGTGGTAATTTTTGGAAGGAAGGGGAGGTCTGATATAAAGGGGATGGGTGGAGTCATGTGATCACTTTCAGGAGTGTGACGAACAGAGGAGGCAGTTTTTCCCACCCTCCCTCCCTAAATTTGTATGTTTTGGTTTTGGGTGTTCCTGCTTTCGTTTTTGTATTTCAGGTATCGGGGGAAGGAGTCATGACAGCGTTTTGGATCCGAAAATGGGCGGTGTTTTGGTGGTCTTTGACGGTGACGGTGTATCAGAGGTGATCGTAAATGGGTGGGGGACTCATAGTGTAACTGCCCCTCCTGGGTATTCCTGAACGTTGGAGGGAATACTGGTTTGTTCACTGACGGATGGTTGTCTCCGAGAGTTCTCATTTGGAGGCCTGGTAAAAGGTTAATTTGTACCGCAGTGACCTTGTTGCTTGGCAACAAGTTTGTTCACCGTCAGAGATCACCAGACTGGGTTGTACAGTTATATCTTGTGATGTTTATGTTTATGGCTATTTATATTTATATATATTATTTATATATATTTATATTTTGGTTGGAGTGTATTTAATTGGTTAATAAAGGCTGTCGTGGCCATTTTACTCCAAGAGCAAGGTGTGGTCTCATCCTTTATAAAAGGGGGGTTATAAGGTTGGGGTATTTTGGCCATGCTGGTATAGGCATAAAAATGGGGACATTTAGGCTACACTGGTCATGTGTTTTGCCTGTAGGAGCACCTCCATGTAATCCTATGTGTCCACGCACATTAGGACGACTACATACATTTTTGGGCTCAGAGTTTAGAGGCAGGGAAAAAAACCCTTCTGGTTTGTTTTTCTGATTGGAGCTTTCTGGCAGACAAAAACGTCAAACACTCCTAAACTCACCTAAACTGTGTACAAAAACACTGCATATGAATGTTTTTTCAAGGGAACTGACATTTTTTTTTAAGCCGGTGTGCATGAAGCCTAATGCTGTGTACACACGAGCGGAATGTCTGACAGAAAAAGTCAGACGGAAGCTTTTCATCCTATATTCCGATCGTGTGTATGCCTCATCTGCCTTTTTTTTTTTTTTTTTATTCTGACGGACCTAGAAATGGAGCATGTTATAAATATTTCCGACCAAAAACGACGCAAAAAAACAACGCATGCTCTGAAAAAAGTACGAGACGGAAGCTATTGGCTACTGGCTATTGAACTTCCTTTTTCTAGTCCCTATGTACGTGTTGTACGACACTGTGTTCTTCACGGTCGGACTTTGGTGTGATCGTGTGTACGCAAGACAGTTTCAGTGGAATTCTTTAGGAACTCCATCGGAAAAACCTTCAGAGTTTATTCCGACTAGAAAACCGGTCGTGTATACAGGGCATTAGTCTTGGATAGAGCCAAAAAAATGTAGCTTTCTGTGTCGTGCCTGTGTCCCCACTGAAGAGATTTGTTATTTTGTCCCAGGGGCACAAAGTCAAGGAAATCTCACCAAAGTCAGGGGAAATTACCCTCTTTGACAGTTGACACTAGAGAGTTTCTTGACAACTGTAAAGTTATGGAATTTCTATCACTGTCTTTCTTTTTTTCCTTTTCTTTTTTATTAAAAACAAGGTTTATTGAGAAAAAAAGAGAAATAACATATTTACGAAGAATACAAATAGGTAATATGCAATCATTAATATGTAATATGTATGTAGCACCCTGGTGTTTAGGCAGAGTTGTTAATAAATTTAGTTTGTCAGGTATTAATAATCCTGGCTGATTGTTAGAAGATCCACTGATTCCTCTCTAACTCTGGATTATTGTTCCTTTTCTATTCTGCCACTAGGTGGCACTTGTTGGTGGCATTAGATTGACAAGAGTGTAGCAAGCCAGACTAGGGATGGATGGAGTGTCTCAGACAATTGGCAGGGGTTTCTTTGGTCCCTTGGCCTGCTAGGAGAGCCTATTTATTTGGGTGGAGTCAGGTGATCAGGGATCTGTGCCACCTGGACGGCTGTCTGGGTGGACATGTCTTATGTCGCCCCGAGCTGCTAGGATAGAACTATTCTGTATTGCCAATAGTTACAACTACTGTTAGAAGATTTGTTGCCATAGGAGATAGCGGTCCTACCTATACAGAAGTGTTATCCGGCTGGAGGCCTTCCACTGTATAGCTGTCTATCTATAGAGTCTGCCACTTATCATTGCAGCTACTTAAGGGTGTTCTGGGCCTAACCCTCTCTCCCACAGTTCTGTTAAGAGACAATAAATCTCTTTTGCATACAAAAAGTGTCTGGCGCCCATCACTCCATCTTGCATCACACCCACCATGCCTGGTAACCCACTCTACATCTTTGTAGGCGGTGAAACCAATGGGCAGCGCTGCCAAAGTGCCGAAAAGCACTGTAAAACGACGGTAAAGTGCTACTAAAAAGCTTTAAAATTTTTTTTCCCCAGCAGGGACACAGACAGATTTTGTCCGACACTTTATGCCCCGTACACACGGTCGGAAGTTCCGACCACAAAATCCGTCTGATTTTTTCCGACGGATTTTGTCCGACACTTTTGTTGCATACACACGTCGGACAAAGTTGTCAGAAAATCCGATCATTCTGAACGTGGTGACGTTCGTTGCGTACAACGGGACTACGTAGAGGCTAGTAGCCAATAGCTTTGGTCTTGTAATGTGATCTGAGCATGCGTGGCACTTTGTCCGTCGGAATTCGATACACACGATCGGAAAAAGTCCGATAGGACTTTGTTGTCGGAAAATTTGAGAGCAGGAGATAAAACTTTGTCCGTCGGAAAATCCGACGGAAAAAGTCCGATGGAGCCCACACACGGTCGGAATTTCCGACAACTTTGTCCGATACGACATTTTCTGTCGGAAAATCCGACCGTGTGTACGGGGCATAAGAGCTTGTTCACACATAGTGCAGTGACTGGAGTTTTTTTCATGCTGGACAAACACTAGTCACCAGTCGGGCACATAGAAAACTATTGTTTTCTATGTGCCCTGTTAGCACTGCAAAGCAGCCTGATGGCGCTGAGCAATAACTTGCAGTAAAATGCAAACATTTTACTGCAGCGCACAGGAAAGCACCACATGTCATTGCACAGCAGTGCAAAGCACCACGTTGTTGTGCGGAAACTTGAATAAAGTTAAAGAAAAGTAGAGTGTCAGCCAAATGCTGATATCTGCCTGAAAAAACCGGCCCCATTCACTCCAGTGTGAAAGCCGGCGGGCTTTCACACTGGAGCTAGCAGGACCGCAACAAAGTCCTGCTAGCAGCATACCGCTCCTTCCCATTGGAATCAATTTATTTCGGAAAAAAAAACACCGCATGGTAAAGCAGCGCTAAATATACTAAATGTGTCTTTTTTTTGTTTTTTTTGTTGTTGTTGTTGTTGTTTATTACAGGCATTAATAAAATGCTGACAATTTATACAGCGCTTTAAAAAAATACTCTTCATTCACATTAGTTCCTGCGCTCAAGGGGCTTACAATCTAAGGTCCCTATCTCAAACACATACTAGGGCCAATTTAGACAGGAGCCATTTAACCTACCAGCATGTCTTTGGAGTGTAGAGGAAACTTACACAAGAATAGGGGCATGCAAACTCCATGAAGTTAGCATCTGGGATTGGATGTCAAAATGTCAGACCTGGTTTGAAACTGCAGATTACATTGATTATATTGATTGGTATCACTTTGCTAAGTGCTTGTGTGCATTGAGCTGTTTGACTCAATACTAATTATTTTATCTTTACATCAGGACCCCCTGCATACTCGCTTATCTAGATGTACAGCTATGTAGTTCATAGTTTACATTATAGTTAAAACTCAGGGGTGCAGAGTATACTTGGGAGAAAGAGGACTCCTCCAGCCGTCAGTGCATGGCCATAGCTCCACCCATACTTACCTTCTGTGTGTAAAATACATTGAATTCCGTACAGGACAAGGTAGCATTTTCATCTCATTCATATCTTTTCTTTTACCTGCTGTTTGAGCTTTAAGTAGAATTGTTTAGCAAATAGGAAGGTATACTCTTTGTGTCAAAGTGTATGTAAAACAGGGATTTCAAACTCGAATTTATCGGGGGCCGCTTCAGCAATATGGTTGTCCTCAAGGGGTCGGCTGTATATCTAAGACTATGTATCTACTCTTTATCATATTAAAGCGGAGGTTCACACAAAAATTTAACCTCCGCTTTTCAGAACCTTCCCCCCCTTCGGTGTCACATTTGGCACCTTTCAGGGGGAGGGGGGTGCAGATATCTGTCTAAAGCCCCATACACACGGTCGGATTTTCGCATGGATTCTGTCCGATCGGACAATGTTGTTGAAAAATCCGACCGTGTGTATGCACCATCGGACAGTGTACGTCGGATTGTCCGACGGACAAAGTCCTATCTCCTGCTGGATAGATTTTCCAACAACACGGTCCAATCACACCAAATCCGATCGTGTGTAGCGTTGTCCGACGGACAAAGTGCTACGCATGCTCAGATCACATTACAAGACCAAAGCTATTGGCTACTAGCCTCTACGTAGTCCCGTCGTAGGCAACGAACGTCACCACGTTCAGAATGATCGGATTTTCCGACAACTTTGTCCGACCGTCTGTACGCAACACCAACATCGGACAAAGTACGACGGACAGGATCCGACCGACCTGGTCCGCGGATAATCCGACCGTGTGTATGTGGCTTTAGACAGGTATTTGCACCCGCTTCCAGGCATAGACTCCCACGGGAGTCTATACCTCTTCCCATCCCGCCACGCTGTCTGCTGGGACACACACGGGTCCCAGAGACAGCACGGACCATTCTGATTGCGCTGCACGGCTCGCACATGCGCAGTAGGGAACCTGGAAGTGAAGCCGCAAGTGAAGCTGAGGACTGAGGGACGGTTCGGCCTCGGGTGCCGACATTACTGGACCCTGTGACAGGTAAGTGTCCTTATTTGAAAAGTCAGCAGCTGCAGTATTTGTAGCTGCTGACTTTTAAAAAAAAAAATTTGCGGGACTCCCGCTTTAAATAATTGCCTCTGCATTTAATTATAACTGTTTTTTAATTTAAGTAATAATTATCTCAGACTTAAGGGGTGTGATGTGTACAGAATGCAGAGTTCAAGAGTGCGCTACGTAAAGAGCGCAGGTTTCAGGGGTTGCGCTGTGGACAGAGTGCAGGGTTCAGGGGTTGCGCTGTGGACAGAGGGCAGGGTTCAGGGTTTAGGGGTGCTACAGAGTGCAGAGCTCAGGGTTGCGCTATACACAGAGTGCAGAGTTCAGGAGTTGCACTATGTACAGAATGCAGGGTTCAAAAGTGCCCTGTGTACAGAGTGCAGGATCCATGGGTGAGCTACATGCAGGGTTCAGGGGGGTTCGGGTCACCCCACCAACTAACGCCCCTCCACTACCAGATCCCCACCCCCTAACTACTGCCCTGCCACTCACCACCGACAGATCCCCCACTGACAAATCACCAACCCCCAACTAACGCCCTCCCCCCACTAGGAGACCACCACCAAACCAAGTCCTGCCCCCCCCCCCCACTACCAGACCACCACCCCCTGTGAAATCCCCAGAAATCCCCAGATGAATGGTTCATCTAGCCTGTGTGTCCTCCATTCCATCCTGTGCCCTTGTGTACAGCCAACCACTCAGCATGTAAGGAGTTCATTTTTGTATGCTGCCTCTTCGCGGGCAGCGTCTCCGTGCTCGGCTTGTATAGTCTGAAACCGGCTCATGCGCAGTAACAGGAGCCGGTACTCACCGAGACCATAGCACTGTCACTGCAAACACTGAAGTACCCGTGTTTACAATTGATGAAAGGATCAGCAGGTGAGAGCCGAAGGTGGTGTCCGAAGGCCGCTGCAGGCCACATGACAAGGCTCGGCGGGCCGAATTCAGCCCGTGGGCCTTGTGTTTGACACCTGTGATGTAAAGGGTTAGAACCCCTGTCAGTTTTCTTTGTGTCCTCTGTTTCTCATTTGGGAGATTTCCATACACTTCCTGTCCCATACACAAAACAGGAAGTGAGAGGAAATCTCTTCACACTGAGATTGAAGGTGGCAATACACTGTTAGATTTTTGTATGAATGTTAGAACGAAGAATGTTGCTCAAAACATTAAATACCGTAATACCATCAGTGACTATATAAACTTTGCATGAAAGTCCTGAAAATTTGTGCTCAACTGCCATGACAATTTTGCAAATTTTAACATTAGATTTCAGGATGGATGGAAGTGAATATGATTTCAGAACAGGAATCACATTCACTGCTGGGATTTCATTAGATCCGATAAGAAGTGAGAAAAACTTTCTATTATTCTACTTCTATTTTCCACGTCACTGTGATCAAAGGCTATTGTCGATTTCACCACACTAACTATTAGAAAATTCATATGAGATTCTAGAAGTGTATGGCTAGCTTTAGATGGTTGTCGCCACAACAACTGCCCCCAGTGAAAACCATCCCTCTATTACCCTTCCAGTAATAACTCATTTTGGATTTCCATGGTTTCTGTCCCTGTGACATTGGTTACCAGGATAAATAAAGAGGGTTAATCTCTCCAGCTTTACATGTTCTTTAGAAATGTAGAAGCCCAATAGCTGAATGGGCCATTTAAAGGTTGTTGTGTGAGATATGAACTAGAGACCACTTACAGACTTTTCACCAAGGCCCTGTCACTTTTATACACTCCTCTATAGTAAATAAAGTATAAAGTTTATGGAAATGCGACACTTGTTTGATAAAGAAATGTGTTTAAAAAAGGCAATTTTTTATAATTTTACTAAAATACTTGGTTTTACCTTTTTTCATCTTTTATTGCATCTCAGAATTGCTGATCTCCTGCAGCCTTTTTGCAGCTGCCTGCTGTCTACATGCTTGTATTTCAGACATAGCAGTATGCCATTTCTCAGGGCATGTTTCCTGATGGTGACATCTGTGGACCATGTCTGTGTCATGTATGTCGCAATGGCCATCCATAGCTGCCATTGGAAGCTGTATCTGATAGAGTGACAAGGAGCACAGTTTGGAGAAGGGACAGAGTGTTGTCACCTTATAACAGGAAGTGCCTTCCTGGAAAGATCACCAGGTATTATTTTAATGAATGCTGCAGAATTAAAGAGAATGAAAATTGCTTTTAAAATTCCATTAACATGTTAAAGCTTATCTGATATTTTAGGCCGCACTTGGGCAGCAGATGGATGGTGAAAATGGTGCTTGATTAATGTTTTTATCACCCTCCTGACCACCTACCATCATTTTAACATTGTTGGCAGACATACTTGCACAACACCACAGACGCACATGTTTTATACAGCATGTCACTTTTGTGAGGTGTCACTGTTGCTAAAACTGCCATATTTAAGTGCATACATGGGCACTGGTGAGGCTGCATTGATGGGCACTGGTGAGGCTGCACACATGGGCACTGGTGAGTCTTCATACATGGGCACAGGTGAGGCTGCATACATGGGCACTGGTGAGGCTGCAATGAGAGTTTAGCTGGGTCTGAGCTAACTAGTACTAAACAGGAGGGGAGGACAGAAGGTAATTCCAAATTACAATGGTCTTTAACCACCGTTAGATGGTAGCATCCTGGAGAGCAGTTCATTACAACACAGAAAAAAAATATTTATTTGGGACAGAACAGTTTTCAAATGTGGGCTCTTGTATAACCTTCCCAATCAAAGTTCCAGTGTTTGCTGGTCTATTGGCCTGCTTCTCATCTCGACAGCTAAGGTAACAGCTCTGCCGTTATATATGCTATATAAATATAATATACAGATAGCCCTTTGTCAGAAAATGTGTTAGAAATAAAATCTCCAAGTCAAAATACATTGCCATGGACTCGTATAGTGAGTAATGCTGTAACAAAGCCCAGAGTTTATATTATTTACATGAAGGACCTACTGTATATAGGTATACTGCACATTTTTGTCATGATGTATCTACGAGTGATGTATAATGGGAGGTACAAGCACACCTGTGTTATGCAGACTGGCATGATTCCTATAAATAGGAGGCATCACATATCACATTGTGCATGTATGCCATACATCAACACATTAATTAAACTGCTTAGAACGAAGGGGCACAATGCCAATAGTAGCCTGCAGGAAAATACTGGGAGGGGTCCTCTGCTTCATGGAACTATTTGCAATGTAGATTCAGGTGCGAATGATTGAAATATTCCCAGTGGGTAAGTAAACAGGTTTCATAGGATCTCTTCTCTGTTATCTGTAGTAGTTTATAATAGCTGCTGAATTAACTGGACAATGTAAGCAAGTTGTAATAACACCATGACTCTCCCTTCTTGTACAAGGATACTTTCTGTTTGGCTTTAGCCTGTCTTTAGAGTAGGGTGACCAGATGTCCCCGATTCCCGGGGACTGTCCCCGGAGCCAGTCTGTCCCCGGATCTTGGGCGGATGCTGAGGCAGAGGGGGGTGGTCCGAGGTGCCACACACTGGGGGGGTGTCAGGCCAAGGTCACCTGCTGTAAATGCTTTAATTTGAATAGCTGGGTGCCCGCCTTCACACAAGTCCCGCCTACTAGTTTGGCTCCTTTAAAAGACAGCACACTTGTCCAATTCCAAAACATGTGCTGTCTATCATAGGTAAGAGCCGACCCAGGAGGCACAGGTGAGGCTGCATACATGGGCACTGGTGAGGCTGCATACATGGGCACAGGTGAGGCTGCATACATGGGCACAGGTGAGGCTGCATACATGGGCACTGGTAAGGCTGCATTGCTGAGCACAGGTGGTGCTACATACATGGGCACAGGTGAGGCTGCATACAAGGGCACAGGTGAGGCTGTATACATGGGCACTGGTGAGGCTGCACACATGGGCACAGGTTAGGCTGCATACATGGGCACTGGTGAGGCTGCATTGATGGGCACTGGTGAGGCTGCATACAAGGGGAACTGGTGAGGCTACATACATGGGCACTGGTGAGGCTGCATTGCTGGGCACATGTGAGGCTGCATAAATGGACACTGGTGAGGCTGCATTGCTGGGCACATGTGAGGCTGCATACATGGGCACAGGTGAGCCTGCATACATGGGCACTGGTGAGGCTGCATACATGGGCATTGGTAAGGCTACATTACTGGGCACAGGTGATGTGCATACATGGGCACAGCTGAGGCTGCATAAATGGGCAATAGTGAGGCTGCATACATGAGCAATGGTTAGGCTGCACACATGGGCACAGGTTAGGCTGCATACATGGGCACTGGTGAGGCTGCATTGATGGGCACTGGTGAGGCTGTATACATGGGCACTGGTGAGGATGTATGCATGGGCACAGGTGAGGCTGCATTGCTGGGTACATGAAAGGCTGCACACATGGGCACTGGCTATGCTGCATACATGGGCACTGGTGAGGCTGCATTGATGAGCACTGTTGAGGCAGCATTGCTGAGCACAGGTGAGGCTGCATACATGGGCACGGGTGAGGCTGCATACATGGGCACTGGTGAGGCTGCATTGATGGGCACTGGTGAGGTGGCACACATGGGCACTGGTGAGGCTGCATACATGGGCACTGGTGAGGTGGCACACATGGGCACAGGTTAGGCTGCATACATGAGCACTGGTGAGGCTGCATTGCTGGACACAGGTAAGGCTGCATACATGGGCACAGATGAGGCTGCATACATAGGCACAGTTGAGGCTGCATTACTGGGCACATGTGAGGCTGCATACATGGGCACTGGTGAGGCTGCACACATGATCACAGGTTAGGATGCATACATGGGCACAGGGGAGGCTGCATACATGGGCACAGGTGAGGCTGCATACATGGGCACAGGTGAGGTGGTATACATGGGCACAGGTGAGGCTGCATACATGGGCACTGGTGAGGCTGCATTGCTGGACACAGGTGAGGCTGCATACATGGGCACAGATGAGGCTGCATACATGGGCACAGTTGAGGCTGCATTACTGGGCACATGTGAGGCTGCATACATGGGCACTGGTGAGGCTGCACACATGATCACAGGTTAGGATGCATACATGGGCATAGGGGAGGCTGCATACATGGGCACAGGTGAGGCTGCATACATGGGCACAGGTGAGGTGGTATACATGGGCACAGGTGAGGCTGCATACATGGGCACTGGTGAGGCTGTATACATGGGCAATGATGAGGCCGCATTGCTGGGCACAGGTGATGCTGCTTACATGGGCACAGGTGAAGCTGCACACATGGGCACGGGCGAGGCTGCACACATGGGCACAGGTTATGCTGCATACATGGGTACTGGTGAGGCTGCATTGCTGGACACAGGTGAGGCTGCATACATGGGCACCGGTGAGGCTGCATACATGGGCACTGGTGAGGCTGCACACATGGGCATAGGTTAGGCTGCATACATGGGCACTGGTGAGGCTGCATTGCCTGGCACTGGTGATGCTGCATGCATGGGCACTGGTGAGGTTGCATACATGGGCACAGGTGAGGCTGCATGCATGGGCACTAGTGAGGCTGTATTGCTGGGCACATGTGAGGCTGCATACATGGGCACTGGTGAGGCTGCACACATGGGTACATGTTCGGCTGCATACATGGGCACTGGTGAGGCTGCATTGATGAGCTCGGGTGAGGCTGCATTGCTGGGCATAGGTGAGGCTGAATACATGGGCACAGAGGAGGCTGTATACACGGGCACAGGTGAGGCTGCATACATGAGCACTGGTGAGGCTGCATTGCTAGGCACAGGAGAGGCTGCATACATTGGCACTGGTGAGGCTGCATTGATGAGCACTGGTGAGGCTGCATTGCTGGGAACAGGTGAGGCTGCATAAATGGGCACTGGTGAGGCTGTATACATGGGCACTGGTAAGGCTGCATTGCTGGGCACAGGTGAGGCTGCATACATGGGCACAGGTGAGGCTGCATACATGGGCACAGGTGATGCTTCACACATGGGCACTGGTGAGGCTGCATACATGGACCCTGATAAGACTGCACACATGGGCACAGGTTAGGCTGCATACATGGGCACTGGTGAGGATGCATTGCTGGGCACATGTGAGGCTGCATACATGGGCACTGTTGAGGCTGCACACATGGGTACAGGTGAGGCTGCATACATGGGCACTGGTGAGACTGTATTGATGGGCACTGGTGAGGCTGCATTGCTGGGCACAGGTGAGGCTGCATTGCTGGGCACAGGTGAGGCTGCATTGCTGGGCACAGGTGAGGCTGCATACATGGGCACTGGTGAGGCGGCATACATGGGCATAGGTGAGACTGCATACATGAACACGGGTGAGGCTGCATACATGGACATGGGTAAGGCTGCATACATGGGCACTGGTGAGGCTGCATACATGGGCACAGGTGAATCTGCATTGGTGGGCACTGGTAAGGATGCATTGCTGGGCACTGGTCGGGCTGCATTGCTTGGCACTGGTGAGGCTGCATTGCTGGGCACTGGTGAGGCTGCTTAGATGGGAACTGGTGAGGCTACATTGCTGGGCACTGGTGAGGCTGCATTGCTGGGCACTGGTGAGGCTGCATTGATGGGCACTGGTGAGGCTGCATTGATGGGCACTGGTGAGGCTGCATAGATGGGCACAGCTGAGCCCTGAATTCTTTATATAGCGTACTCCTGAGCCCTGCATTCTTTATGTAGCGCACTCCTGAGCCCTATCTTATCTTCATAACATTTGGTAGTCATATCTCAAAAAATTCTAAGAAGTATCTTTTTTTTGTCTAATGGACGAAATGTGAGAAATAACGTATATATCATACAATCATTCCATAAACACATACCACATACACTGCATATATAATTTGAGGAAAATATGCTTATAAAATAGTTCACCATTTGCCAATGTAGCACCCTCTACCAGAAGGTAGGTGCTAGAATAGGATTTTTCTGAGTTTAAGATATCAGTGTAGAAAAATTTGGGCTGGCCTGTGCTTTAGGTTAGGCCTGTTTGTTTTGATTTGAGATTGGGAGTGTTTAGTGTAGTGGTGGGTGTGACCACCTGTGCTTTGACACAGAGACGCCTCCCCTGCTTTCAGGAAGATTTTTCTGGAACAGATGTTGGACCTGAGGTTTTAGTGGCAGGCAGCTCATGTGAAAAGCTCTGACCAATTACCATTCGGTGTTGGCAGGCCTCCAATATAAGCTGGGGTTACATTCAGCCCGGGAGGTTCTGACGGTGCAGGAAAAAGGAGAAAGGAGTACGAGGTAGCTGCCGCAGGGCGTCCCCACGTGTGAGGTGCGCCGAGCGCGGAAGAGGGATGGAGGAGCTTCTAGGATGTATTCCTGGATAAACTGTATTCCTAAAACAAAGTTCTGTGACCGGGGAACACAGAAACTGCCCTTTGGAGAAGGTCAGTGTGAAAGAAGCAAAAGGAGAATTGTTGAGAGTAGTGCAGAATGCTGTGGCCGGAGAACGCAGCGTTTGCAGTTATGGACTGGCTGGGAACAGTAGTCCGCTTATTACCGTGTGCTAGGCCGTCGAAGAGAGGTACCGAGTATCTCTGGCCTGGTAAAGCACTCTGGTAATGCCTTCCAAGAGACTGTGTAGCTACCAAATTCACTGAGCTGCCGGGGAGAGGTATTGTATGCCTCTGGTTTATTGATTTGCTGAAGCAACACCATTCAAGAGACTTTATTACAGTAACAAAGTACAGCCAGCAAACTGGGGTTATTCAGAGTGATCCCTTTTTGTCCTACTGAAATTGATGATACAGGAGTCTAATGCCCCGTACACACGGTCTGATTTTCTGATAAAAAATGTTCGATGGGAGCTTTTTGTTGGAAGTTATGACTGTGTGTTGGCTCCATCTGACATTTTCCATCGGATTTTCCGTCACACAAAATTTGAGATCTAGGTCTCAAATTTTTCGACGACAAAAATCCGTTGTTGGAAATTCCGATCGTGTGTACACAATTCCAACGCACGATGTTCCACGCATGCTCGGAATCAAGCAGAAGAGCCGCACTGGCTATTGAACTTCATTTTTCTCGACTCTCGGTCTCAGACCCCCAAAGCATCCTCCCAATGTTGAGGGCATGTGGCCTGGTACGGTTCAGGCGGGAGGGGGGCCGCTCTCGTCCCCCCCTCTTTTCCTGCGGCCTGCCAGGTTGCGTGCTCGGATAAGGGTCTGGTATGGATTTTGAGGGGGACCCCATGCCATTTTTTTTGGCTGGGGTTCCCCTTAAAATCCATCCCAGACCTCAAGGGTCTGGTATGGATTTTGAGGGGGACCCTACGCCATTTTTTTAAAAAAAATTTTTTATTTTTTATCAATGACTTTTTTTTTATGAATGACTTTCAATGAATGACTGTTCTCTGTGTTACGGGAGCCGTCAATTCACATTAGCCGCGAGTGATTTTAAATAGCTTTTTTTCTTGAAAAAATTACACTTTTTGCAGGGACAGTTCTAAGTACAGGAAACATGCGCCCCTTCACAGGCATACTATAGACACCCTCCAGGTACGAAATTTAAAGGAATATTACACTTTTATTGTTTCAATTTAAGCATTATTAAAATCACTGCTCCTGAAAAAACTGCGTTTTAAAAAAAAAAATTTCCATTGATACATGTCCCCTGGGGCAGGACCCAGGTCCCCAAACACTTTTTATGACAATAACATGCATATTAGCCTTTAAAATTAGCACTTTTGATTTCGAACGTTCGCATCCATTATAACTAATAGGGTTCTAAAGCTCGCACGGACTTTAGGTCCGTTCGCGTGTTCTGGTGCGAGCCGAACGGGTGCACAAATATTTTCTGTGTGTTTTACTTCATGCAGAGTCCCCTTTTTTTTTTGTTGTTTTTTTTTTTTTTGGTTTGAAGTGGAGAGGGTTACCTGTCCAATCCCCCCCCCCCCCAAACCCCTAGTTCTTGTCAATGGCCCATCAGAAGTGGGGGGAGTGATGGGGGTGAGTAATCTGCTAAGGGGACCTTGGAATTTGGATTGCAAATATTTTCTTGGTTAAATTTTAGTCTGATCTTGTTCCAAAATGTTTGTGTCTAATCTGCTTGCAATGTTTATGTGCAAACTGACAAATTTTTTTTTCTTGTTTGACTCCACAGTTTCCTTCAACGCTACAGGAATGGCAGACTGTGGCCTCCCACTTTGCCAGCCGTTGGGACTTTCCTAACTGCGGAGGTGCAATTGATGGGAAACACGTCCGCATCGTCCCACCCCCCAACTCGGGGTCGTACTATTATAATTACAAGGGGTTTAATAGTATAGTGATGTTGCCGTGGTGTCGGCGACATACAAGTTTTTGTATGTGGATGTGGGGAAGAATGGCCGGATCTCGGATGGTGGTGCCATTGCGCACACGGAGTTCAACTGGCGTCTCCAGAGTGGCAGTCTGTGCTTGCCACCTCCAGAGGAGAATGCAGAAGGACTCCCCTTCGTCTTTGTCGCGGATGAAGCGTTTGCGTTGTCAAGCCACCTGATGCGGCCCTTCCCGATGAGGACCCTCACCCTGGACCAGAGGGTCTTCAATTACCGGCTGTCCAGAGCCCGCAGAGTGGTGGAGAATGCCTTTGGGATCATGGCCAGCCGCTTACGCCTCTTTTTGACACCTATCAACATGGCGTAATATAAACTGAACCACATTGTGCTTTCCTGCTGCATATTGCACAACTTCTTAAAGCGACATAGCACCAACTATGTTGTGTCTGTTGGCCCTGATGCAGACATGCCTACAAATGACAACCTCACAGCCCTTCAAGCTGCACGTCCTGGCTTGCCCCCCCTAAATGCCTGCAAAGTCCGCGAGAGGTATATGGAGTACTTTGTGGGTAGGGGGGCCATTGATATGCCTGACGATGTGTGAGAGGCATTTTTTAATACATTTATTTTGGAACCTGAACTAAGATTTCTTTTCATTTACTGCTTGTGTTTCTTGTAGGTGTGTTCTAGCTTATTTTTTGTTTTCTTTTTGGGCCTTTATATTCAATAGTGGGAATGCACTTTCTTGGCGAGAGGAGGTAACAGTCTCTTCTTCCTAAAAATAATCTTCTCATGTTGTGGGTCTGATACATAATAGTTTTTCTAGGTAAGGTATGTAGTGCATAACTGACCCCAAAAATACTCCTTTTCATCACCATGACAGAAATGTGTGTATTCCTGAAAATGGCGTGATAGGTGGTTTATTACAAAGCACTGTGGGTGTCATTTCCAAAAGACAAATCCACTATGCACTACAAGTGCACTGCAAAAATGCACCGGAAACTGCACTTGGAGTGCAAAGTGGAATAGCCTTTAGTAAATAACACCCATTGTCACCAAATTCATTTACTTTTGACGCATATAATGCTTTTGGGGTTTGAAATAAGGTAGCCACACATTGTTGAGATGGTTAAATTTTACTTCAAACACATTCACAAGTGCTTTTCAAAAAGGCTTTTGGAAACTCAAAAGATCTTTGGTCTTTAGAACATTCTTTACTAACTTGGCGCATTTGTGTAAACCAGGCATGTAGCAAAGCAAAACATACTGAAAACAGGCACTTACAAAGTTCAACTTTGAAAAGTGAAGACAAGATCAGACATGACTATGTCCAAACTGTGTTTGATCGTGCCTTCATCACATGGGGTGTTACCCCTGGAAAAGCTAAATTTAGAATATGCACACAATTTGGGGATCAAAATGGGCATTTGATGCAAGAACACATGCCTAGAATGTCCAATGTGCAATCTCCCATCATGGGGATCAATCTACGTGTTTTGGGGGTGCAACCCTTCACCTCAGCCACTTTAGTAGTTAGTAAAGTGGTTGCACTTACAAAACGTTGTCATTGATCCACCATGATGGGAGCTAGCACATGTTGACACACTGTGTGCATCTTCCAAAGTTCTGACGTAAAAATTTGGGGCTTACACACCCACAAATGTGTAATAAGTCGTTTGTGTGGTTTCATATTTTCCCTAAAACATCAATGATGTTCTTCATTTTTAGTTGAACATCATTGATGTTTTTCTTGATATCATCTAGATCTCGATTGCACACCATTATCTCCCAGATGAGGACGTGTGCACTTTCACTGGTAAAATGCGATTCTTCTTCCACAACATCCACATCACCTAAACAAATACAAAAAAAAAACGGGCTATTTTTAAGATGCAGGCATACATTGATTAGCTTACCTGTAGCTGTGGTCTCCGGCACTCACCTGTTGTGGTGACAAGTTCTCCAACTTCTACAATCTCTCCTTCCTCCTCCTCCTCTGCTTCTGGTGTTGGTATTTCCCCCTTCTTTGGGAGGTGTGGGGTTCCTGGTGTCCTCAGACGTCCCGAGTCTTCTCTCCCCTATGAGAATGTACAAAAGGAATACTTAGCACACCAATCTATGAGGGCAGAAATAGGAAATATGAAACATTGCTTGGAAGTGACGTACAATAGTGGTTTGTGGCCAGGTTCAAAGAACAACAACATTAATGTTGTCACTTTGTAAAGGTGCAATACTTACTACCTTTTTGGTGCAAGTTTTTCAGATGGAGACACCCCTATAGTATCCACTGGAGCACATGTGTGGGACAACATAATAAAAGGGGGGTTTGGGTGTCCCAGCACTAGTGCTCTAGAGTCCAGATGTGTAAACAGCTACTGAGTCACCTCTCCTTTACACTGAAGAAGTTTGCATTTCATTCTTGAAAAAAGCTCTATAGACAACAAACTTCCTTTGACTAAAAACAGGCCTGAAACAATGTAGTTAACTCCAACTTCACCATACAGCGTATTATATGTGGCAGAACGATCGAGGTTGAGTATGATCGAATGGACACACGAACATGAAAGTGGCCATTTTCAAATGTCCAACATTGAAAAACAAAGCACATGGAGCAGTATGCAAGCAAGAAAAAAAAAGATGAACACACGACAACTACTTACTTTTTTGAAGAACTCGCTTGATCTTTCTGTACTGATCGGGCTCCCTCAGTTTCAGGTCTGACCAGCGTTTCCTCAGTTGATCCTTGGATCGTTGTAACCCAAAATTCTTGTGCAGCCTCTTCACAACTTTAGCCATGATCTTGGCCTTTCTGACATTTGGGTTGGGGTAAGGCCCATACTTCCCATCATAGTCGCTCCTCTTCAATATGTCCACCATCTCCAACATTTCCCCAAAAGACATATTTGACGCCTTAAATTTTAGCCTCCGGGATCGGGATGTTTCTGCCTCCGGGCTTTCCTCGTCCTCCTCCTCGTGGCTGGAATAGTTAGGGCGCACCGTGTGTGTGATTGGACACCAGACTCCCGGGCAGCTATAGTAAAACTATAGCTGCCCGGGAGTCCTCAAGCTATAGTCCTCAAGCTATAGTTTTACTATAGCTTGAGGACTATAGCTTGAGTGAGTCCGGTGTCCGGTGTCCAATCACACACATGGCTCCACATACAGAGGAAAACCAGATAGGAGACCCCAGAGCATCATCCCCCTGAGTGACACCAGAGCACCAACCCCCTGAGAGATCACCTCCCAGGCATCTGCATATATGCTGCTTACCTTACAGCAGTAAGGTAAAAAGTTAGGACACCCACGGGTGTCGTTAACACCGAAGAATTACAGCACTTTGATCACCCTGTGCAAGCCAAATCATCACCATTTACCCCCACCTGGCACTCTGCATCACTTTGGTTCCTGGACCGGAACGCATCTGCACCCACTTGCACCACGCTGCACATTGATCTACATGCTATATGAACTGTTATATGAATTGATTCTGATGATTTAAGTGCCGATTTTATTACTTTAATCATGTTATTCACTATCACCTGTATTTGCTGCTACTATATTAATTTTATCAACTATCAACCGTATTTGCTGCTACCATATTTTATCCACTATCACCTGCATTTGCCACTTTCACCCGTATTTGCTGCTACTATTCCCTTTATTTATTACGTATATACCTCATGGTTGCTGTTACAACTTGAGCCACTTGACATCACCATATCACTATTTTATTTCGCTGGTCTCTAGCTTTTCCTTGCGACTCAGCGATTTAGTGATTTATGCACAACAGTCTCCGCTGACATCCGACCCGGTCCGATTCGCCAAAAGCAGACGTATGGCTATACGTCCAGATCCGTCGCTGGCGGATCGGATCGGGTGAGATCTGATGAAAACAGAAACACTGTCCGTTTTCATCCGATCTCTCCATAGAGATCAGCGGCGCTCGCAAGCCCCTCCCCGCTCAGTGAGCAGAGAGGGACTTGTCATCCGCCGGTTCAGCGGAGATCAACGGAGAGATCTCCCGCTGAGCCGGCGGACAGAGGCGGGCTCCGTGCAAGCGGAGCCCGCCTCGTGTGAAAGGGGCCTTAGAGTCCTGCTAGCATTCCAGGGTCTTGGGGCCAGGCGTCCACCAGTCTCCCTCCCGGCAAGAGAGGAGAAATGCACAAACACACACACAAACCCACAAGGGGATCCCTACCGGCAAATACCAGGTCAGCAACAGAGGGCGTCTTGAGATTCCCCCTAACAATTCCCAAAAGGACCCAGGAACCAGGAAATACGTAGTGACTGTAAATGAATGTGGGAGAGTATAAGAATACATAGGATGGTAACACAAGGGTTAGAAATTAGAGCTAACAGTGTTCAGGAAGCAGACCAAAAATTACTGGCTGATTGCTACACAAGCAGCGTGCATCACCCATCCCCTGGGTATACACCAGGGATCTACTAGTGTGGCTATAGAGCCAGGGCCGCACTGAAAAGGGGGGTATATGACTGTATGCTAAATTGGTACCAAAAAGTTAAAGTAAGCAACACGATACCTTGGGACCCATCAGGGGGAGAAGGGCTGCGCGTGCTGAGAGGTCAGGAGAGCTGGTTGCTGCAATAGGTGGGTGTCAGGTAAAGATACCTGTAAACAAGAAAAACCGCGCTAACCCAATAGAGTAGGGGGGGGAGGGATAAGGGGGAGGAGCAAAATTAAATGTGGGTAACAGAAAAAAATAAAAAAAATAATAATAATAAAAAAAAAAAAGTAATATCTAACCCGGCTGCAGAATAGTGGGATAAACACAGTAAAATATAGAAGAGAAAAAACTGCGCCAGGTAAATTAGCTAAAATGTCTATACCGTAATCAAAACAATCCGATTGAGAACTGCTGATACATGACTAGTGGGTGAAATAATAAGAAAATGTAGGAGCACACAAATTCTAATACAAACAATAATATCTGGAGGTGATGGTAATAGATAACTGAGTGGTTAGCAATGGCAACATGTGACAAGAGAGTCCTATATTGTAATCACACACTAGACCATGTGTGAATCGACCTGTAAAGGAATATAAAACAGTTCAAGGGTTGAATGCCATCCTAGGATATGGCTTCCTATTCTTAAGGACCAGGCACTCCAGGTTAAATTTCTTATCACACCGCTGTGCTCCACACCACACGAAAGTGCCGCCACCAGTATAAAATCTCCTTACCAGATGGTAGGCAAAATTAAGCCATTCAAAATGAGCCCATACAGAAATCCTGACTTCCAAAAGGGGGGACGGACGTCAAAATAAACGATCTCCCAGCGTCTGCCACTCACACCGGACACAAGACCTCAGACCAGACCCAGTAGGAAATCAAATCCAAAGAGTAGCACTCAGCGGTGCATCCAAATATGGCATTTGAAAAGAATAAAAAGCGCATAAGAAGACTCCAAATGGAGTAAACACAGGACGCCGGCCGGCATATACTAAAAACGAACCCTTCCTCCTTCCAGAGACGCTGAACGCGATGACGTCACTGCACGCCTTCCCAGAAGCTTTTCGTCATACAAGACATTATCAATGGGGATGGTAAAGATACCTGATGCCTGGGGATGACAAGTCATGCCAGCAAGTAAGGTGGAAGGGCCAGGATGATGTGTAAAGAGGAAATATTAAAAAAAAATATATATATATATATATATAGGCAGTACCTGAACGGCCTGTTAGTAATGGCACAGGGGGTCCACCAGTGGATGGCTGCCTGTAGGAAGGAAACATAGGGATGGAGATGGTTGGTCAGGTCAAGCTGGGTATGTGGAGGCTTGTCCAGAATACAGGGGATCGCTTACCTAAAGGTGTGGATGGTGGTCACACCAGGGAATCCCGCAGCTTGGGAGGAACTGCCATTAAAGGCAGCTATAAATATACTGCCTGCAGCAGGGAGCCAATTGGGATGAAGGAGGGGAGGTGACGCCCCCCGAGGCGGTGGCACGGAGGCCCGCCCCCAGTGGTGATCGAGCTATCCATAGGTGGGGAGAGTGGGCGGCCGGAGGTGAGCAGTGAAAACTCCATCCTCCGGCCACATGCAGGGGCATGATTAGTTCCCATGACGCCGTCGCATGTTGCTGCGAGACGGCGTACATGGGAAACGGTGAGGCTACATACATGGGCACAGGTGAGGCTGCACACATGGGCACAGGTTAGGCTACATACATGAGCACTGGTGAGGCTGCATTGATGGGCACTGGTGAGGCTGCATACACGGGCACTGGTGAGGCTACATACATGGGCACTGGTGAGGCTGCATTGCTGGGCACATGTGAGGCTGCATACATGGGCACAGGTGAGGCTGCATAAATGGACACTGGTGAGGCTGCATACATGGGCATTGGTAAGGCTACATTACTTGGCACAGGTGATGTGCATACATGGGCACAGGTGAGGCTGCATAAATGGGCAATAGTGAGGCTGAATACATGGGCAATAGTTAGGCTGCACACATGGGCACTGGTGAGGCTGCATACATGGGCACTGGTGAGGCTGCATTGATGGGCACTGGTGAGGCTGTATACATGGGTACCGGTGAGGATGCATACATGGGCACAGGTGAGGCTGCATTGCTGGGTACATGCAAGGCTGCACACATGGGCACTGGCTTTGCTGCATTCATGGGCACTGGTGAGGCTGCATTGATGAGCACTGTTGAGGCTGCATTGCTGAGCACAGGTGAGGCTGCATACATGGGCACGTGTGAGGCTGCATACATGGGCACTGGTGAGGCTGCATTGCTGGGCACATGTGAGGCTGAATACATGGGCACAGGTGAGGCTGCACACATGGGCACTGGTAAGGCTGCATTGCTGAGCACAGATGAGGCTACATACATGGGCACAGGTGAGGCTGCATACAAGGGCACAGGTCAGGCTGCATACATGGGCACTGGTGAGGCTGCATACATGGGCACTGGTGAGGCTGCACATCAAGCTATCCATAGGTGGGGAGAGTGGGCGGCCGGAGGTGAGCAGTGAAAACTCCATCCTCCGGCCACATGCAGGGGCATGAGTAGTTCCCATGACGCCGTTGCACGTTGCTGCGAGGCGGCGTACATGGGAAACGGTGAGGCTACATACATGGGCACAGGTGAGGCTGCACACATGGGCACAGGTTAGGCTACATACATGGGCACTGGTGAGGCTGCATTGATGGGCACTGGTGAGGCTGCATACACGGGCACTGGTGAGGCTACAATTTCCGACCAACTTTGTGTGAACGTGTGTATGCAAGACAAGTTTGAGACAACATCCGTCGGAAAAAATCCATGGATTTTGTTGTCAGAATGTCCGATCAATGTCTGCTCATGTGTATGATCGGACTTTTTCTGATCGTGTGTAGAGAATTCCGATGCACAAAGTGCCACGCATGCTCAGAAAAAATTTGGAGACGAAAGCTATTGGCTATTGGCCTCTACGTAGTCCCGTCGTACGTTTTGTACGTCACCTCGTTGCGAACGATTTTCCAACAACTTTGTTTGACCGTGTGTATGCAAGACAAATTTCGGCCAAAATCTGTCTGAAAAAATCTGACAGATTTTGTGGTCGGAATGTCCGACCGTGTGTACAGGGCATTAGTAAGAGTAGTGAATTTGAATCCAACACAAATTGACTTCAGATAAATGCAATACAAATGTTTGTCCAGTCTTTGGAAGTGTTATGCTCTGTACACATGATCGGAAATTCTGCCAGCAAAAGTCATGTGAGCTTTTGGTCGGAAATTCTGACATGTGTATGCTCCATTGGACTTTTGCTGGCGGAATTCCCGCCAGCAAAAGATTGAGAGCATGTTCTCAGTTTTTCGGTCGGAAAAAGTTTCGATCGGAAATTCCAATCGTCTGTACAAATTCCGATGCGCAAAATTCCTACGCATGCTCGGAAACAATTTGACGCATGCTCTGAAGCATTGAACTTATATTTCTCGGCTCGTTGTAGTGTTGTACGTCACTGCGTTCTTGACGGTCGAAAGTTTAGAGAACTTTTGTGTGACCGTGTATATGCAAGCCAAGCTTGAGCGGAAAATCCGATCGCATGTACACGGCATAAGAAGACAATGACTTTCCTAAGCCCTGTCTCCTCAAAGAACTAACACTGACTGAAGGTCTAGCTAAGACCGAAGTGGAGAACAGAGGGAGATATAGTTCAACACAACAGAACAACAGGAGTTAACGCCATGCAAATGCTTAAAGGTTGCTTTATGATATAGGTATACGTACCCTTTCCCACTTATTGCAAAACTAAGAAAAGGGGTTTTAGCCGATCATACACTTGTACCTGTAACCTGTTACACTTGTACCTGTAACCTGTTACACTTGTACCTGTAGTCTAGAGTTGATAAGCATACAATGAGAAATGGAGAGGGAAAGAAGGAGTAGACCACAGGTGCCAGCTTATAACAGAACTTCACTCTCTCAAACATTAACTAGCATTAACATCAACATTGCTAGCATTTGTAAATAGAAAAGTATAACATATTTACTTGTTTTTTTGTTTTTGTTTTTTTTTTCCATTTCTTCAGTTACTGGATTTTGCAAAAGCATTTAACACAGTTCCCCATAAACATTTACTGTACAAAATAAAATCTGTTGGCATGGACCATAGGGTGAGTACATGGATTGAAAATTGTCCACAAGGGCGAGTTCAGAGGGTGGTGATAAACGGTAGTAAGCGGAATGGTCAGGGGTGGGTAGTGGGGTCCCCCAGGGTTCTGTGCTGGGGCCAATCCTATTTAATTTGTTCAAAAACGTCCTGGAGGATGGGGTAAACAGTTCAATCTCTGTATTTGTGGACGATACTAAGCTAATCAGGGCAATAACTTCTCCGCAGGATGTGGAAACCTTGCAAAAAGATCTGAACAAATTAATGGGGTTGGCAACTACATGGTAAATGAGGTTTAATGTAGAAAAATGTAAAATAATGCATTTGGGTGGCAAAAATCATAATGCAATCAATACACTAGGGGGAGAACCTCTGGGGGAATCTAGGATGAAAAAGGACCTGGGTGTCCTAGTAGATGATAGGCTCAGTAATAGCATGCAATGCCAAGCTGCTGCTAACAAAGTAAACAGAATATTGGCATGCATTAAAAAGGGGATCAACTCCAGAGATAAAATTATAATTCTCCCACTCTACAAGACTCTGGTCTAGCTGCACCTAGAGTATGCTGTCCAGGTCTGGGCACCAGTCCTCAGGAAGGATGTACTGGAAATGGAGCGAGTACAAAGAAGGGCAACAAAGCTAATAAAGGCTCTGGAGGATATTAGTTATGAGGAAAGGTTGCAAGCACTGAACTTATTCTCTCTGGAGAAGAGAGGGCATATGGTTTCAATTTACAAACACTGTACTGGTATAAATAGGGATATGTACAATAGGGATAAAACTTTTTTTGCGGAAGGGAGTTTAACAAGACGCATGGCCACTCATTAAAATTAGAAGAAAAGAGGTTTAACCTTAAACTACGTAGAGGGTTCTTTACTGTAAGAGCGGCAAGGATGTGGAATTCCCTTCCACAGGCGGTGGTCTCAGCTGGGAGCATCGATAGTTTCAAATAGTTTTCATTAGATAAGCATCTGAACAACCACAACATACAGGGATATACAATGTGATACTGACATATAATCACACACATAGGTTGTGTCAGAAACCATGAAATCAGACCGAGACAGAAGTACAGTTAACTCACACTTGTTTAATAATAAAAGTAAAAAGAACAAACATAATAAAAACATAGCCAAAGTTCAGTAACTGGAACGGATAGTCAGCCAAGCCAGAAGTCAGGAGTTAATGTAGTGGAACAGCAAGCAGGATCTGGAGCCAGAAGGGATGTCAGTCGTTAAACAGGAATGCAGGAGATAGACTCTGTGATGTTGACCAAGGCGAAGGCAGAGATCCACTAGGCTTAACGGCTTAAGTAGGCAGGACTGACGAGCAGGATATCATCAACAGCTGAGTAACTGTGGAGAGATAGGACCTGGCAATTAGCTGACAGCTGAGCGGCCACCTCTGAGAAGGAAGGGCCGAGCCCAGCCCTGACAGGTTGGACTTGATGGATTGGTGTCTTTTTTCAACCTCACCTACAATGTATCTATGTAACTATGTAACTTCCTGGTTTCCAGGCCTAGGCATATTATGTCATACGCAAAAAAGTAGCTGCGCTGGAAATTTACATGCATTGAATAACAATAGTGAAAAGAATTTTAGTGAAAATTGGTTCTTCCTTGAACCAATGAACTAGTGTGTGGATGCAATCTGATTGGCCCAAAACATTACCACACAAATTACACCACCCCAATACTACACAATTACAGTGCTTATGAACATGTGATTGTGAACAAGAGCATATACAATAATATCTAGGGAATTTTTCTTTCAATTGTAGTGAAAACAAGAATTAATAGATATAATAATAAAGAAAATTCGTGATTAAATGACAATGAGATATTATTCAAGAAAGTCCACACAGGGTATTGTAATCCTGTTGCTAAAGTTCTTGTGGTGTTCCTATGCTTGACACCCTCAGAAAGGAGTGATTGAAAAGGAAAGAAGGATCCTCCACCAAACAAAAAGACTGCCGCTTACCAGCTGCTTTGATCCCTGTGTTAGAGAGATCAAAAAGGGCCTGCGGCATATCCCCCTGCCCGGGTCTCTATCCAGGGTCTTCCAAGTCTCTCTCACTGTGTGTGGATACACTCAAAGATCCTATCGGGATGATCCTTGCTTCCTTCCACAAACGTTTACATGCAAAACAAACGAGTATCCATAGCGCAATACTGTTGCTTTAAAATTTTATTTGTACATAAAAACCATATCGCACTTACATTTTGTATGTAGTCAATAGGCAAGTGGTTAAAAATAATCTCGAGCCGGCCGGCTCTCTTTCTCTCGCAGCCCGTCGCTTCCTGGATGGACGGGGAATGGAGGTGACGTCAGCACGCCGCTCACCCTACGTCGTTTCGTCACAGAATGACTTCTTCCTGGGGCACGGGCGGCGTGCTGACTCACCGCCTATTATACACAATGCCGTCCTAATCCCGCCCTTTCCTGAGCTCCCGGTCGCCATATTAGAATAGGGCAATTGCCCTTACTCTTATTGTTTGGCTTGCTAGGGAATGTGGGCGGTATGTCAGGCGATTAGTGTGTGCGAACGCCATGTTGAAGTAGGGCAAATGCCCACAACTTCACTGATAGGTCCGTTGGAATATGTGGGCAAAACCATATGTCTGCCTTAGCATATAATGATGCGCGGAACGGGCAGAACTAAAGCAGAGACATCTGATTGTCTGCTTCTATTCCATTCCCTCGTTCACCGGCAGGCAAACATGCCCACAAGAGTCTCGTTCTTTCACAGTGTGTGATCCATCTCAGGAAAAGACTAAGACTTGTCTACTCTTTTTTTTGCAAAAATGGTAAACCTATATTAAAAGAAATTATAAAAATTTATATGGCAGTGGAAACTCCTCCCCCCATACAGATAAAAAGCGGGGAGGTTAATCCCGTTCATATATGCATGTGAGGCTGTGGAAATGTATGCAAGGCAAACATCATTAACCCGTGGTCTCCCGGGAGCTATATTAGCCTGCAATTGCCATTTGTACCTAACACAATACAGCGCAATTAAGGGGCCTCTCCACCAGCGGCATCACTATGAGACAATGTCCCTGGCATATAACCCTACATTGTTGCTGAAAACGGTATCTAGAGATCCTCACCTGGTATTCCAAAACATATTACAACTAAAAAAGGAGATAAAGGAGAAAAGATGCAGCTTTTCAAAGCCCTGATTGGTATAAAAACACTTCCAGAGCTGAAACCTCACTGCATTCCTTGCCCATAAACCGAGGAAAAATCTGTTGTAAATTGGAGGTGATGGTGGTCTGTAGATGGTAATTATAGGTCTCGTATCTAGTGGACCCATCTATTCCTTAAAAATAAACTGTTAATTTTCCCAACCCACCCGCGGGTGGGTTAATACCGGCCAGGGAAAATATAAAATATTGTCGATGGATAAAAATCGCGTATCATTCGTGCCGGTGTAGGGTCACTTACTTACTACACCACCTATTCTGATATTGGCCTCTTTTTTCATTCTTACTGAATAAAAAATTATAAAGAATAATTGCTATGTCAGATAACATGATCTCCCCTTATGTGTCCCCCCTTGTTTTAATTGGGGCCCCCGGGAGCTCAGAGTAGGTTTACAAAGTTATGTTATTAACTGTTGTCAATAAAAGCATTTAAATCCACATCTACGTTGAGGCCGTAGGGGGTGTAGCAGCGTACTTTATGGATCCACGACATCTCAGCTCTAGACAAATCCCTCACTAGTGGGCTCCCTCTCCAGTGAGCACTAAATTTATCTATTCCTAAAAACAGTGTGCCTGAAGGATTACGGTCGTGGTGCTGGGCGTAATGTTTGGACACCGAATGGAACCTGTACCCACTTTTTATATTCGTGATGTGCTCACCCAACCGTACTTGCATAGTGCGCTTTGTTCTGCCAATATACTGGAGCCCACATGGGCATTGCAACAGATATACTACCCCTTTGGAGCTGCAAGTAATAAAGGGTTCAATTTTATGTTCCCTAGAAGTGCTAGTGGATACAAATGTTAGTGTCTTCTTCTGTCTGCTCTTATTCAATGTGCAGATTTGACACCGGCGACATTGATGATAGCCAGACATACGTTGAAAAAAAGACACTTTCTTGGTAGGTGGATCTACCACATTTGGTGCTATCCTATCCCTAAGGGAAGGGGCTCCCCTAAAGACTAGCTCTGGGTTAGTGGGGAGAAAGGTGTTAATAATTCTGTCATTACCCAGTATATGCCAATGTTTCCGAAGCATATTTTTGATCAGATAGTGTTGCGTTGAGAAGGAGGTGACAAAAGGGACTATGGGTCTGTCCCTTGTTCTAGTCTGTCCCTCCCTCAACAGCACAGCCCTATCAGTCTCTGCTATTTCTTCAATTATGGTGTCCATAAGATTAGCATCATACCCTTTTTCCTCCAACCTTCCCTTCAAAACATTGGCCTGCAACCTATAGTCCCCAATGTCAGAGCAGTTCCTCCTCATTCTGACAAACTGGCTTTTGGGGATAGACTTTAGCCAGGGAGTATGATGGCAGCTTCCCATCGGTATAAACGAATTTCTGTCCGTCTTTTTGAAATATGAAATAGTCTTAAACGTGCCTTCACTCTTAGTAATTGTCAGATCAAGGAAGTTTACACTCTCCCTACTTGCTTCCATAGTGAACCTGATGCCCCTATCATTGGTATTAATTTTTGAAAAGAATTCCTCGAGTTGCGGCAAGGTTCCCTCCCATAGGAGGAGGACGTCATCTATATATCGCGCCCAAAACGACAGAAATGGGCTGCGATCCTTATAGATGACGTCCTCCTCCCACTTCGCCATAAATAAATTCGCCAGGCTTGGGGCGTATTTAGCGCCCATTGCCACACCGCGTACTTGCTGGTAGTATTGTTGTTCAAACCAGAAATAGTTGTGGCCTGCTGCGTATTCTAACAGATCCATAATGAAGTGTTGCTGTTGTTCTGGCAAAGTGGAAAGCGTGTTAAGGTAATACTTGACTGCCGCAATACCCATGTGGTGTGGAATGATAGTGTACAGTGCAGTGACATCTGCTGTCACCAGTAGGGTATTCTCTGTAGGTTTAAGATCTGACAGTAAATTGATCACATGTCGCGTATCCTTCAAAAAAGATGGCATTTGTTGCACCAATGGTTGGAGGAAAAAATCTATATACTTGCCCACCCGGGACGTGATGGAATCGATACCACTCACTATGGGACGTCCCGGGGGGCAAGTAAGACTTTTGTGTATCTTAGGCAGATAGTACAATACTGGTGTCCTCGGAGCCCTAGGGATAAGGAACATTTTCTCCTTGTCACTAAGGATCTTTGATTCGAAACCCCTATCCACCAGTGCCTTTAATGTTTTTTTATACTGGGTGACCCGTCACCCAGTATAAAAAAACATTAAAGGCACTGGTGGATAGGGGTTTCGAATCAAAGATCCTTAGTGACAAGGAGAAAATGTTCCTTATCCCTAGGGCTCCGAGGACACCAGTATTGTACTATCTGCCTAAGATACACAAAAGTCTTACTTGCCCCCCGGGACGTCCCATAGTGAGTGGTATCGATTCCATCACGTCCCGGGTGGGCAAGTATATAGATTTTTTCCTCCAACCATTGGTGCAACAAATGCCATCTTTTTTGAAGGATACGCGACATGTGATCAATTTACTGTCAGATCTTAAACCTACAGAGAATACCCTACTGGTGACAGCAGATGTCACTGCACTGTACACTATCATTCCACACCACATGGGTATTGCGGCAGTCAAGTATTACCTTAACACGCTTTCCACTTTGCCAGAACAACAGCAACACTTCATTATGGATCTGTTAGAATACGCAGCAGGCCACAACTATTTCTGGTTTGAACAACAATACTACCAGCAAGTACGCGGTGTGGCAATGGGCGCTAAATACGCCCCAAGCCTGGCGAATTTATTTATGGCGAAGTGGGAGGAGGACGTCATCTATAAGGATCGCAGCCCATTTCTGTCGTTTTGGGCGCGATATATAGATGACGTCCTCCTCCTATGGGAGGGAACCTTGCCGCAACTCGAGGAATTCTTTTCAAAAATTAATACCAATGATAGGGGCATCAGGTTCACTATGGAAGCAAGTAGGGAGAGTGTAAACTTCCTTGATCTGACAATTACTAAGAGTGAAGGCACGTTTAAGACTATTTCATATTTCAAAAAGACGGACAGAAATTCGTTTATACCGATGGGAAGCTGCCATCATACTCCCTGGCTAAAGTCTATCCCCAAAAGCCAGTTTGTCAGAATGAGGAGGAACTGCTCTGACATTGGGGACTATAGGTTGCAGGCCAATGTTTTGAAGGGAAGGTTGGAGGAAAAAGGGTATGATGCTAATCTTATGGACACCATAATTGAAGAAATAGCAGAGACTGATAGGGCTGTGCTGTTGAGGGAGGGACAGACTAGAACAAGGGACAGACCCATAGTCCCTTTTGTCACCTCCTTCTCAACGCAACACTATCTGATCAAAAATATGCTTCGGAAACATTGGCATATACTGGGTAATGACAGAATTATTAACACCTTTCTCCCCACTAACCCAGAGCTAGTCTTTAGGGGAGCCCCTTCCCTTAGGGATAGGATAGCACCAAATGTGGTAGATCCACCTACCAAGAAAGTGTCTTTTTTTCAACGTATGTCTGGCTATCATCAATGTCGCCGGTGTCAAATCTGCACATTGAATAAGAGCAGACAGAAGAAGACACTAACATTTGTATCCACTAGCACTTCTAGGGAACATAAAATTGAACCCTTTATTACTTGCAGCTCCAAAGGGGTAGTATATCTGTTGCAATGCCCATGTGGGCTCCAGTATATTGGCAGAACAAAGCGCACTATGCAAGTACGGTTGGGTGAGCACATCACGAATATAAAAAGTGGGTACAGGTTCCATTCGGTGTCCAAACATTACGCCCAGCACCACGACCGTAATCCTTCAGGCACACTGTTTTTAGGAATAGATAAATTTAGTGCTCACTGGAGAGGGAGCCCACTAGTGAGGGATTTGTCTAGAGCTGAGATGTCGTGGATCCATAAAGTACGCTGCTACACCCCCTACGGCCTCAACGTAGATGTGGATTTAAATGCTTTTATTGACAACAGTTAATAACATAACTTTGTAAACCTACTCTGAGCTCCCGGGGGCCCCAATTAAAACAAGGGGGGACACATAAGGGGAGATCATGTTATCTGACATAGCAATTATTCTTTATAATTTTTTATTCAGTAAGAATGAAAAAAGAGGCCAATATCAGAATAGGTGGTGTAGTAAGTAAGTGACCCTACACCGGCACGAATGATACGCGATTTTTATCCATCGACAATATTTTATATTTTCCCTGGCCGGTATTAACCCACCCGCGGGTGGGTTGGGAAAATTAACAGTTTATTTTTAAGGAATAGATGGGTCCACTAGATACGAGACCTATAATTACCATCTACAGACCACCATCACCTCCAATTTACAACAGATTTTTCCTCGGTTTATGGGCAAGGAATGCAGTGAGGTTTCAGCTCTGGAAGTGTTTTTATACCAATCAGGGCTTTGAAAAGCTGCATCTTTTCTCCTTTATCTCCTTTTTTAGTTGTAATATGTTTTGGAATACCAGGTGAGGATCTCTAGATACCGTTTTCAGCAACAATGTAGGGTTATATGCCAGGGACATTGTCTCATAGTGATGCCGCTGGTGGAGAGGCCCCTTAATTGCGCTGTATTGTGTTAGGTACAAATGGCAATTGCAGGCTAATATAGCTCCCGGGAGACCACGGGTTAATGATGTTTGCCTTGCATACATTTCCACAGCCTCACATGCATATATGAACGGGATTAACCTCCCCGCTTTTTATCTGTATGGGGGGAGGAGTTTCCACTGCCATATAAATTTTTATAATTTCTTTTAATATAGGTTTACCATTTTTGCAAAAAAAAGAGTAGACAAGTCTTAGTCTTTTCCTGAGATGGATCACACACTGTGAAAGAACGAGACTCTTGTGGGCATGTTTGCCTGCCGGTGAACGAGGGAATGGAATAGAAGCAGACAATCAGATGTCTCTGCTTTAGTTCTGCCCGTTCCGCGCATCATTATATGCTAAGGCAGACATATGGTTTTGCCCACATATTCCAACGGACCTATCAGTGAAGTTGTGGGCATTTGCCCTACTTCAACATGGCGTTCGCACACACTAATCGCCTGACATACCGCCCACATTCCCTAGCAAGCCAAACAATAAGAGTAAGGGCAATTGCCCTATTCTAATATGGCGACCGGGAGCTCAGGAAAGGGCGGGATTAGGACGGCATTGTGTATAATAGGCGGTGAGTCAGCACGCCGCCCGTGCCCCAGGAAGAAGTCATTCTGTGACGAAACGACGTAGGGTGAGCGGCGTGCTGACGTCACCTCCATTCCCCGTCCATCCAGGAAGCGACGGGCTGCGAGAGAAAGAGAGCCGGCCGGCTCGAGATTATTTTTAACCACTTGCCTATTGACTACATACAAAATGTAAGTGCGATATGGTTTTTATGTACAAATAAAATTTTAAAGCAACAGTATTGCGCTATGGATACTCGTTTGTTTTGCATGTAAACGTTTGTGGAAGGAAGCAAGGATCATCCCGATAGGATCTTTGAGTGTATCCACACACAGTGAGAGAGACTTGGAAGACCCTGGATAGAGACCCGGGCAGGGGGATATGCCGCAGGCCCTTTTTGATCTCTCTAACACAGGGATCAAAGCAGCTGGTAAGCGGCAGTCTTTTTGTTTGGTGGAGGATCCTTCTTTCCTTTTCAATCACTCCTTTCTGAGGGTGTCAAGCATAGGAACACCACGAGAACTTTAGCAACAGGATTACAATACCCTGTGTGGACTTTCTTGAATAATATCTCATTGTCATTTAATCACGAATTTTCTTTATTATTATATCTATTAATTCTTGTTTTCACTACAATTGAAAGAAAAATTCCCTAGATATTATTGTATATGCTCTTGTTCACAATCACATGTTCATAAGCACTGTAATTGTGTAGTATTGGGGTGGTGTAATTTGTGTGGTAATGTTTTGGGCCAATCAGATTGCATCCACACACTAGTTCATTGGTTCAAGGAAGAACCAATTTTCACTAAAATTCTTTTCACTATTGTTATTCAATGCATGTAAATTTCCAGCGCAGCTACTTTTTTGCATTTGTACTTTGTGTGTGTATCTCACCTCAAGTTGCGGCAGGAAATTTAGTTTGTTTTATCCATTTATTTTTGATCACATCCTTTGTATATGGGATTAATCTTTTACGTGTATACACACATCAATTGGGTAGCACATTTAGATTATTTATTTTTTCATGAACCAGACAGCGCTGTTACTCCAACACATATATTATGTCATACATCCCAGGAGTCCTCAGGAGAGGAGTGTTTATTGGATTCCAGGAAGTAAATGCTACATGAATCATCTGCCCTTACTCAAGATGCTCATAGCTCCTAATGCTAGGGGGTGTTTTTTTAAAGTGATTTGTTAACAAAACAAAGCATGGAGACGTGGATGGATGGGCGAGTTTGCTTTGAATATTATAAATGAATTAACCATTTAAGCCCCGGATCTGGCTGGCAAAAGACCAGAGCGTTTTTTGCGATTTGGCACTGCTTCGATTTAACTGACAATTGCGTGGTCATGCAATGTGGCTCCCAAACAAAATTGATGTCCTTCTTTTCCCACAAATAGAGCTTTCTTTTGTGGTATTTGATCACCTCTGCGGTTTTTATTTTTTGCGCTATAAACAAAAAAATAGCAGCAATTTTGAAAAAAGCACATTATTTAAAAAATTTAGCTATAATAAATATCGCCAAAAAATATATAAAAAAAAATGTTTTTTCCTCAGTTTAGGCCGATATGTATTCTTCTACATATTTTGGTAAAAAAATCGCGATAAGAATTTATTGATTGGTTTGCGCAAAAGTTATAGCATCTACAAAATAGGGGAAAGTTTTATGGCATTTTTATTAATAGATTTTTTTTTTACTAGTAATGGTGGCGATCAGCGATTTTTATGCGACATTATGGTGGACAGATCGGACACTTTTGGCGCGATTTTGGGACCATTCACATTTATACAGCGATCCGTGCAATTAAAAATGCATTGATTACTGTGTAAATGTGACTGGCAGTGAAGGGGTTAACCACTTAAGTGTGGCCTAGGGAGTGATTCTAACTGTGAGGGGAGGGGCTGTGTGTGACACAACACTGATCACTGCTCCCGATTACAGGGAGCTGTGGTCAGTGTCCTGTCACTAGGCAGAACGGGAAATGCTTGTTTACATTAGCATTTCCCCGTTCTTCCTCTCCTTGAGACGATCGCAGGTATCCCCACGGACATCGAGTCCACGGGACCCCGCGATCACACTCATGGAGGTCGCGGCGGGTGGCGAGTGTCCGCAAACCGCTTCTTAAAGGGCAATGTACAGGTAAACTAATCTGCCTGTATGTGCCCTTCTGCCAATGTATATCGGCGTGAGCCGGTCGGCAAGCAGTTAAAGTGGTTGTAAACCCTCACATATACCCAGTGAAGTGAACAGCTTCAGATGATACACAGAGATGAAACAAATCCTCCTACATAGGTTTTACTTCCTTACATCTGCCATCCTCTCTTCCCTACAACCCTTCAAAAGGGCAAATAGTGTTAAAAAAAATTCTTCATCTGTCAGGAGCAGAAAGGAGGGGATATAGAGGCTGCAGTTACAGTGTGTGAAAGCTGATTGAAGGAAAGGAACACACCTCCCTCCAAACACCACAAGAACTATGCTATGCACAAATTTATCGTGTCAGGAAAACTTCTCAGAAGAGACTCATGCTGATAACAGAGGAACGGAGCACCAGAGAGAAATTACAGTTTTGGACAAAGATAAGTAAACGCTAAAGATATATGTACTTTGCTTAGATTCCATGACTGAGGTTTACAACCACTTTAAATAGCGTTTGTGGTGCTCAGTTACAGTGCAGATCTGCTTTAAAAAGGAGAAACTGTAGCAATTGAGATGTTTTTTTTTTTCTCACTAAACAGGCAACAGGCCAGCTCACAAGAAAACTATAAACGTTAGATTGATGCCAGATCTAAGACACATAACAGCTGCTTTGGGCACTTGTTATCCCATATCTGTGGGCACCCTTAGATTGGAACCACCTGGGGTGAACTAAACTCACAGTGCTTGTTTATCTACTGCAATACATCTCTCAGGCTAAGAACATTTTTAAGGAAGTATAAAAAAATACCTGTGGATATTGCTAGAAATGCAGTGTTCTTATCACTTCCTGTGGGCTGAACTGGTAATGAAAACAATTATAGTTATATTTCTTCTGTAAACTACTACCATCGCCACCCTCCCCACATGACTTCCTCATGTAATGGATATGAATAAAAAGCAGACAAGTTTTAATTCTAATTACCAACACACAGAGCAGCGTTTACCCTAATGCCGCGTACACACGATCAGACTTTCCTAGATTTAAGACATGTTTTAAATCTTCCCGCCGGACCCAGTTCCTGTCGGGAAGTCGGCCCGTCTGTATGCAGGTCCGGCAGACTTTCGAAATGAACGGACTTGCCCACACGGAGTAAAGTCCGTTCATTTTGAACGTGACTCGAGGTACGACGGGACTAAAGAAGGAAGTCAACCTCGCCGCTTTGATCTGCGAGATTGACACCTTGCGAGCCCTGCCGCCTGGTATGGATTTTTAGGGTAACCCCCTACGCTGAAAAAGCTTGGGGGTCCCCCCAAAGTCCATACCAGACCCTTATCCGAGCACGCAGCCTGGTCGGTCAGGAAAGGGGATGGGGATAAGCGCCCCCCTGCAGCCCCCCCACCCCAAAGCACCTTGTACCCATGTTGATGAGAACAAGGGCCTCTTCCCAACAACCCTGGCCGTTGGTTGTCGGGGTCTACAGGCGGGGGGCTTATCGGAATCTGGGAGCCCCCTTTATATCCCCTTTAGCCCCCAGATCACGGCCCCCCACCCTATGTGAATGAGTATCTACAGGTCAAATGGCAGACAGACCACAGTGTATTAACCTACAATCACCAGGCGTTAACCCATAAATTACAATTCCAGCACTGGCTCGCTGATGCTGTCACATACTATACAGGACAGATGGTCTTGCTTTCAATGTTAGCACATCTAAAGCTGGCCATACACAGAGAAATTTGCTTGATTCCCAAATCAACACAGACAGTGTTGATGCGGGAATCCCTTGTGCCAAGACATTGTATTCTCCCGTAGTGGGGGTTGGGGAAGCCATCCCCACCAGGAGAAGACAGCGATTATTGCTAGCAGCTATACCAGCCACTAGCAATAATCGCAGGTAAAACTAGATATACTGGATAAACCCTCTGCACACTGCTATATATCCCTTTTTAGCAAGCTTTGCATTAAAAAAACAGGGATTTTTTTGTTCACACATATTGCAATACATGTTTAAGCTGGTCAACTGCGTCAAAGTAATCCCTCCTAGCCAGTCCTACTCTGCTCTGCCAAGGAAAATGCTATGGTGGACACAATGCTAACATGGGGCAAACAGACACAAAGTGGGAGAGGAGCTACTACATTTAGGTCTGGCCACTGATCTGCCATACAACAGAATCAAGATTTACCTGTGCTCAGATCCCAATAGCTTGTACATGCATACAGCATAATCTACCTGGTGTGACCACATATTTACACTAGAAATACTGGATAAACCCTCTGCACACTGCTATATACCCTTTTTAAGCAACTTTGCTATAAAAAAACAGGGATTTTTTGTTCACATATATTGCAATACATGTTTAAGCTGGCCAACTGTGTCAAATGCCTAATATGCATGTATGCGACAATATGCATGTACAAGCTAATGGGATATGAGCACAGGTATATCTTGTTTCTTTTGTATTGCAGGAGCGGGTGAAGGGGTGAAGGGGTGAAGGGAAGCCATGTTGTGTACTGCAGAAATAAACTCGACAGCTTCTGCTGCTCTGTGTCTTTGAGCTCAGACATCAAGCTCATTACTGACAGCTCTGGCTACTATCTGCCTGTGCACCAATTCACTGAAGCCTGTCAGTGCTCAGACCATACGCCGCACACTGCATCAATTTGGACTGCATGGCTATCATCCCAGAAGGAAGCCTCTTCTAAAGATCATGCACAATAAAGCCCACAAACAGTTTGCTGAAGACAAGCAGACTAGAACCATGCCCTGTGGTCTGATGAGACCAAGATAAACTTATTTGGTTCAGATGGTGTCAAGCGTGTGTGGTGGCAACCAGGTGAGGGGTACAAAGACAGGTGTGTCTTGCCTACAATTAAGCATTGTGGTGGAAGTGCCATGGTCTGGGGCTGCATGGGTGCTGCCGGCACTGGGTAGCTACAGTTCATTGAGCGAAACATGAACGCCAACATGTACTGTGACATACTGAAGCCTAGCATGATCCCCTTCCTTCAGAGACTGGGCTGCAGGGCAGTATTCCAACATGATAATGACCCCGAACACACCTCCAAGACCACCACTGCCTTGCTAAAGAAGCTGAGGGTAAAGGTGATGAACTGGCCAAGCATGTCTCCAGACTTAAACCCTATTGAGCATCTGTGGGGCATCTTCAAACGGAAGGTGGAGGAGCGCAAGGTCTCTAACATCCACCAGATCTGTTATGTCATCATGGAGGAGTGGAAGAGGATTCCAGTGGCAACCTGTGAAGCTCTGGTGAACTCCATGCCCAAGAGGGTTATGGCAGTGCTGGAAAATAATGGCGACCACACAAAATATTGACACATTGGACCCAATTGGACACTTTCACTTAGGGGTGTACTCACTTTTGTTGCCAGCGGTTTAAAAATGAATGGCTGTGTGTTGAGTTGTTTTGTGAAGACAGCAAATGTACACTGTTATACAAGCTGTACACTCACTACTTTACATTGTAGTAAAGTGTAATTTCTTCAGTGTTGTCTCATGAAAAGATATAATAAATATTTACAAAAATGTGAGGGGAGTACTCACTTTTTTGAGATACTGTACATGTGTGGGGGGGGGGGAGTGCTGACATATATACAGTAGTGAGGGGGGGGCTGACTTGTATACAAGTGTGAAGGGGGCTGACATATATAGAGGAGTGAGGGGCGCTGACATATATACAGGTGTGAGGGGGGCTGACATATACAGGTGTGAGGGGGGCTGACCTATATGCAGGTGTTAGGGAGGGCTGGCATGTTCAGGTGTGAGAGGTGGCTGACATATATACAGGTGTGAGGGGGGCTGACATTTATACAGGTGTGAGGTGGCTGACATATATACAGGTGTGAGGGGGGGCTGACATTTATACAGGTGTGAGGGGGCTGACATATATACAGGTGTGAGGGGGGCTGACATATACAGGTGTGAGGGGGGCTGACCTATATGCAGGTGTTAGGGAGGGCTGGCATGTTCAGGTGTGAGGGGGGGCTGACATATATACAGGTGTGAGGGGGGCTGACATTTATACAGGTGTGAGGGGGCTGACATATATACAGGTGTGAGGGGGGCTGACATTTATACAGGTGTGAGGGGGCTGACATATATACAGGTGTGAGGGGAGCTTACATATACAGGTGTGAGGGGGGCTGACCTATATGCAGATGTTAGGGAGGGCTGGCATGTTCAGGTGTGAGGGGGGGCTGACATATATACAGGTGTGAGGGGGGCTGACATTTATACAGGTGTGAGGGGGCTGACATATATACAGGTTTGAGGGGGCTAACATATATACAGGTGTGAGGGGGGCTGACATTTATACAGGGTCGAGAGGGGGCTGACATATATACAGGTGTGAGAGGGGGCTGACATTTATACAGGTGTGAGGGTGGCTGACATATATACAGGTGTGAGGGGGGCTGACATGTATACAGGTGTGAGGGGGCTGACATTTATACAGGTGTGAGGGGGGGCTGACATTTATACAGGTGTGAGGGGGCTGACATATATACAGGTGTGTGGGGGGGCTGACATTTATACAGGTGTGAGGGGGCTGACATTTATACAGGTGTGAGGGGGCTGACATTTATACAGGTGTGAGGGGGATGACATTTATACAGGTGTGAGGGGGACTGACATTTATACAGGTGTGAGGGGACTGACATATATACAGGTGTGAGGGGGCTGACATATATACAGGTGTTTGGGGGGCTGACATTTATACAGATGTGAGGGGGCTGGCATTTATACAGATGTGAGGGGGCTGACATATATACAGGTGTGAGGGGGGCTGACATTTATACAGGTGTGAGGGGGCTGACATATATACAGGTGTGAGAGGGGGCTGACATATATACAGGTGTGAGCGGGGCTGAGTGCGTACAGTTGGGGTGGCTGGGGTGTGGATTCGGTGGGATGGCCTGTGGGAAGGCTCTGAGGAATATTGGTGGTTAAGCTTGGGGGGCCCATGCATTAAGCTGTGTAAGGGGCCAACAAAAATTCTAAAGGCTGTTCTGCGTGTATGGCTTGCCTTAGGCATGCCCACGTTCAGGAGTTGCAGTATTTCCGCTGTCAAGAAAAAAGGGTGAGGGAACAAGAAAAAAGGTACATAGTCTTCCACTTTTCATCCCCCCACCCTTCCCAAACTAAACAAGCATTTAACCTTACAGGAGGTGGGGGCACACAAAATTAGTTTTTAACCGCTTCAGCACCGGGCCATTTTTCACCCTTCCTTACCAGAGCACTTTTTGCGATTCGGCACTGCGTCGCTTTAACTAACAATTGCGCGTGCGACGGTACACCCAAACAAAATTGACGTCCTTTTTTTCCCACAAATAGAGCTTTCTTTTGGTGGTATTTGATCACCTCTGCGGTTTTAATTTTTTGCGCTATAAACAGAAGAAGAGCGACAATTTTGAAAAAAAAAACACAATATTTTTTACTTTTTGCTATAATAAATATCCAATTTTTAAAAAAAAAAAAAATTTTTTTCCTCAGTTTAGGCCGATACGTATTCTTCTACATATTTTTGGTAAAAAAAAATCGCAATAAGCGTATATTGATCGGTTTGCGCAAAAGTTATAGCGTCTACAAAATAGGGGATAGATTTATTGTTTTTTTTTTTTTTTTTTACTAGTAATGGCGGCGATCTGCGATTTTTTTTCGTGACTGCGACATTGCAGCGGACACTTCGGACACTTTTGACACATTTTTGGAACCATTCACATTTACACAGCGATCGTTGCTATAAAATTGCATTGATTACTGTGTAAATGTGACTGGCAGGGAAGGGGTTAACACTAGGGGGCGCTGCAGGGGTTAATGTGTTCCCTATAGAAGTGATTCTAACTGTGGGGGGAGGGGACTGACAAGGGGAGGAGACCGATCAGTGATCCTCTGTACTGGGATCACATGATCGGTCTCCTCGCCACTGACAGGACGTGGGGCTGTGTGTTTACACACACAGCTCCACGGTCCTGCACGGTCCCGTTGTTTTAACGGGCAATCGCGGGTGCCCGGCGGACATCGCGGCCGCCGGGCACTCGCACCGGGTCCCGAGCGATGCCGCGAGCGCGCGCGCCCGCCAGGCGGCCGGGAATGCGAGGACGTCATATGACGCCCACCCAGGATGGGAGATCCACCTTGTGGGCGTCATATGACTATAGTCATATGACTATACGCCGGTATTGAAGTGGTTAAGAGCTGACTGGAGTTCAGCTTTAAGTATTTTTTGCAAAAAAAATATAAAAATTCCACGTTATTTGTTTTGTATATGAAATAAATGGTTAAATAATTCATGCTGCTTAGAGAACTGACCCTTATTTTTTACATGTATATTGTATTGTATAATTATGGACACACCTCAACTTTATACATTGTATATGGCGTAGTATTTCCCAGATTAAGACCACACCCTGACAGTACTTGATACACTGCAATTAGTTAGGACAATCTGGAATGTCTCCAAAAAATTAGGAATCACAGAATCAGTGATAAAACTGACCTGTGCACAAGCATCTAAGTGTACAGTTCAGGTACTTATAAACAGTAGGCATTGTTTTACCTACCAAAACATTTTTTTTCTGTACAGCTAATTTTCTGATGTCATTCCTGCCACCAGTGTTTGCAGCTGTGATAGCACAGAGGAAGGTGGGCCAACAGTCAAACAATCACACAAAACTACAACTGTTGCTTCGGTCGCAAAACAGATGCCAAGTTTAATGCTAACATACAGTATATGCACACTGCTTATCTGTGATGCAATTGTATAAATGTTCCCTAATCTCTCTCTCTAATATAAGTGCTCTATTCATACAAGCATATGTGGTTTTAGGCTACATTCTGTCCAGCGTGTCAATATTAGAACAACTGAGCCATAATACCCAATTGCATCTCAAGGGTGAAAGGATGAAATCAGAAATTGTATGTAGCATAGTGTGTGCTACTAGTAGTTTAGTGTAGGAATATCTAACTCTGACTCATGCTGTAAACCTGTGAGTCTTAATTGGGTCAGGGTTATTAGAATTCAGGGCTGGATGACTCATCCTGGCAGCTCTCTGGTGCCTCCCCTTGTTTGTTGGGTAATTAGGAGCTGCCTTGAATATATATGGGACCTCAGCCAATCCCTAAGAATGGGCTGGCAGGGGACTGAGAAATCCCCATAAGTAGACATGGGCCATGTCAGCAGGGGAATCGGTGGAAGATGGAGATGCAGTGCTGAGGAGAGGCTGTTGGTGGCCCTTGAGGGACCCCTTATTGGGGAGGGGGGGTTACCTCGGGCAGGAGACTCAGGATAGCTTTCCTAGAAGGATCCCACCACAGGAGGCAGTTGGAGGAGAACCTTCAGGAGAGGAAGTGGGAGAGAGCAAGCAAGGACAGTGAGTAAAGATTAGCACATGCAGGGACAAAATAAGGGGAGAAACTGTCAGCGGTAACAGTGTTTCCTGAAGACAGCGGTGTGCTTAAAGGGGTTGTAAAGGAAGAAGGTTTTTTATCTTAATGCATTCTATGTGCAGCAGCCCCCCTCGGCCCCCCTAATACTTACCTGAGCCCCATCTCTGTCCAGCAATGTCAAAGAGTGTCTCAGACATGTTGGACTCTCCCTCAGTTAGTTAGCCAATCGGGAGAGAGAGGGGGTGGGGCCAAACCACAGCTCCATGTCTAAATGGACACTGGGAGCTGTGACTTGGCTCGGGTGCCCTCATAGCAAGCTGTTTGCTGTGGGGGTACTCAACAGGAGGGAGGGGCCAGAACACAGAAGAGGAACCTGAGACGAGGAGGATCTGGGCTGCTCTGTGCAAATCCACTGCAACAGAGCAGACAAGTTTAGCTTGTTATTTTTAAAGAAAAAAAATGTGACTTTACAATCAATTTAAGTCTTCTTCCTTGCCCAGGGGAATCTCCATGGTGGTGCCAGTCAGGAGCACTGGGGAACTGTGACAGTCAGAAGGACTGGGGTGGCAAACAGTATCTTCTGCAGAGGTAGAACTGGGCTCAGGATCTACGGATCTACAGGAAGGTGGAAGGAGATGCTGATCACTCCATAGTATGCCACTTTTATCCACAAAGGGATGGGGTGTTCCTAGTCTGTAATGGGCTGATGCTGAATTAACATTAAAGTGATTGTAAAGTCTAATTTATTTTTATTTTTTTAAATAACAAACATGTTATACTTACCTTTTCTGTGCAGTTGGTTTTGCACAGAGCACCCCGGGCATCCCATAACTCCCTTCCCTATCAAAGTTATCATCCCCGAATAAAACATCAAAAACAAGCCAAGGAGCGTACGACGAGCTGTCTGGTCGTTAGTACGGTGCTTTCGACAGCCGATTTCGCTTTTTCTTCAGACAAAAGCTGGATGTGCAGACTATAACATTTTTGTTGAATGTGGACTCAACGTCCGATTTTCGTTTCATTAGTACGGTTTTCGTATAAAAAAAATCATAAGAAGAAAACTACACATGCTCAGAAATGAAAGAATACATACAAAAGGATTTAACACATTACGTCACTTCTGATGCTGTATTCTGTCGTACAAAAATTTTCGTATTGTGAGTAACCACTTCAAGGGGTTGTAAACCCTCGTGTTTTTTAACCTTAAAAAAACTTCTGACACTGACCGGTTCAGCAGCCCCCTCCCCTCCCCTTTTACTCACCTGAGCCCTTCGTTCCCTCGGCGGAGAGTTCTCTGTGCCCGGGGTTCTCGGCTCTTGATTGGATAAATGGATAGCAGCGCAGCCATTGGCTCCCCTGCTGTCAATCAAATCCAATGACACGGGCGCCGGGAGGTGGGGGCCGAGTCCGGCATTCTTTGTCTACAGATGCAAGTGCTGGACTCCGGAGCGCGCACGCAATGTAACCCCCCGGGAGAGCACTTCTCCTAGGGAGTTATACGATACAGGGAGGAGCCGCAAGAGTCGCCGGGAGACCCCAGAAGACGATGATCGGGGCCACACTGTGCAAAACGAATTGCACAGTGGAGGTAAGTATGACATGTATGTTATTAAAAAAAAAAAAAAAAAAAAACGAGAGTTTGCAAACCATTTCACTTTCGACGTGAAACTAGCATGCCACAAAAAACAGACGTTTGGTCATCCGAAAATCTAAGTGTGTGTACGAGGCTTAACTCTTGCAGCTCCTGCATGGGATGTGATACATGTGCTTTCTAGTTTTGGTCAAATTTAAATAGGGAATAACTGTAGAGAAGCTCCCTCCATGTTACGAAATACAGTAGATATAATATTCTATTCAACCCATCTACGTACTACAAGCACTGTTTAGCTAATGGATTACGTGGATTAAGCATTCAGGTCCATATTCCATTTGTCGCTGGCATCTGGGAAGTACTCGGTGCTCATGGAAAATGCATGCTGAGACCCCCTGTATATGGGCCATTGATGTATATCCATAATTTTAGGGTCTGCATTTGCAGCTAGTCATTTATCTGCAACTTTCCCATTCAGTCATATTAACATCCAGCTCAGTTTTCATTGGCTCTAATTTGCATTCTGCTTTGAAATCCTTATCATTTGGATTCATCCAATGTACTAATTACAGAGGAATTTGAGTATTTGCTCCAGTCTGTCCCCCGGACAGTTCCTTTGTTGTAGCTGTGATATGCAATCATTACAAGATTCACCTACTTTGCAGACCTGTCCTTTGTTGGGTGGAATTCTAGACCTGCTGAGCAGAACCAGTCAGGGAGCTAATTCAAAAGCAGGAACAAAATGAATTGCCTAGAATGGGTTCTAGTCAAAGCCTGGATGTAACAAAGAGGCACTATCTTCCTAACTCTGTTTCAGTATACGATTTAGGTCAGAGACACACACAAGTTCAGCAACGCTTTTAAGTTAGCAAACGGCACATACAACTTTATTTAATCTAATGCAATAATAACCTCTATGAAATACAAAGGATATCATAATAAAAAGTTTTCAAGGGTGCCTCGTTATAAAAAAAGAAATGTAACTGTATTGAAAGTATATTGTGCAGAAGCAATATTTTAAAGTGAAATGGCCAGTACTCCTGAAACATAGAACTAGCCAGGTTCGGGATTCTTAAAAGTGGTACTGTGAGATTTAAAGGGGGTAAGGATATTTTATACATAGTTACATTGGCCCAATGTAACTATTCATATACTATGCCTGGCCGATGCCCCTGGAAGATGGAAATCTCGAAGTAAACACCGCTACAGTGATCTCCACTTGCTTCTAGGTCCCGCACTGAACGGCTGCCCTGCTGCATTTTGAACACAGGGGGCCAGCCACTCAGCACAGACACCATTCAGGGAATGCAAAGTGTTTTCTATTTGGACCAGGTAGAAAGGCAGGGCAGTGACGTCACATGGGACTAGGGTTGCCACCTCATCCCTTTAAACCCGAACACATATAAATTACACAGGTTCAGTGGCTAATTGAATGCAGGTAAGAAACTAAGTGAGTTTAATTACCACCTTAATCAGCCACAGAACCCGTGTAATTAATATGTGTTCGGGTTTAAAGGGATGAGGTGGCAACTCTACATGGGACCAATGTAAATATGTATAAATTATCCATACAAGAATTTCCTCTTTAACTTAAAATGAACAGGTTTTCTTTTACCACTTTTTTTCACCCAAACGTCAATGTAACACAGGGGTTGGTGGTTGTTCAGCATAACAAGGAACACAAACATCTTTCAGCCTCCTGGCTATTTTGGAGCACAGCTTTCTCTACTCCTCCTTAGTAGTGATGAGCTGCATGTATACAAGGGGCATGTATATGTGCAGCTGTGGGGCGAGGAATGTCCCAGCCACAGTTGATTGACCTGTACAGGTAACAGCTTCCTGGCAAGCTCGCACAGGTGGGTCCAGATCTTTGATTGAGCATTACTGCTCCTTATGCCCCGTAAATACGATCCGAATATCATACGATAGATCGTATGACCGGGCATGCACGGAAATTTGTCGCAAGTAGAAATTGAATAGCTAAATAAAGTCACGAAAATTCTCGTACGACAGAAAAAAAAAAATCGGAAGTGATGTCATGTGTTGTAATGTATTTGTATTGAATTTTCGGAAGACAACTGTACTGACTAACCGAAAATCGTACGATCTGGAATCGTACGAGGAAAATTTCCGTGCATGCCCGATCGAATAAGATCGGATGAACGGTCATGATTGGCTGTCGAAAGCAGTGTACACACGATCCGAAAATCGTACGATCCTTCCTCGGACGTCCGTTTTCGCACGATATTCGGATCGTGTGTACGGACCATTAGGCTGAGTTTACACTATACTACACGACAGTAGTACAACTTTCATCCTACTTTGCTCTGCGAAATCAGTCTTACATTGGTCCTACATTGTTAGTAAATTTGTCCTACATGCATACGACTTCAATGAACAGGGATTTGACTTGGATCTCCGCCAATACCAGGAACTCTGTTTGGTATGAATCTTGAGGGGGAACTCCACGCAAAATAAAATACCCCTACTCCGAAAAAACAATGTGGGGGTCCCCCCAAAATCCATGCCAGACCCTTATCCGAGCACGCAGCCCGGCCGGTCAGGAAAAGGGGTGGGGACGAGCGAGTGCCCCCCCCCTGAACCGTACCAGGCCGCATGCCCTCAACATCACTGCGCCCCCCCACCCCCACCCCAAAGCACCTTGTCCCCATGTTGATGAGGACAAGGGCCTCTTCCCGACAACCCTGGCCGTTGGTTGTCGGGGTCTGCGGGCGGGGGGCTCATCAGAATCCCGGAGCCCCCTTTAATAAGGGGGCCCCCAGATCCCGGCCCCCCACCCTATGTGAATGAGTATGGGGTACATCGTACCCCTACCATTCACCTGGGGAAAAAAAGTGGCAATAAAAAAAACACACTAGACAGGTTTTTAAAGTAATTTATTAGGCAGCCCCGGGGGTCTTCTTCGACTTTGGGGGTCTCTTCCGACTTCTCTGCGCTTTCCGGTTCTTCTCCCACTCTCCGGCCTCTTCTCCCGGTCTCCGGTTCTTCTCTGCTCTCTCCGGCCTCTTCTGCCGGGCTCCTCCGCTATGTTCTTCCAGCTTTTTTACTAGTTTTGGCCCAGTCTTCTCCATCGTCGTTGTCTTCTTCCCTCTTCTGTTCTTCCGATGTTTACACAACGCTCTCTCCCGCTGTAATGCATGGGGCGTGGTCACCAGGTTATGTAATCCGGTGACCCCGCCCATTATGACGTCACCACCGTGGCATGATGGGGCGGGAACCCACACCATTTTTTTCAAAAATATTATATCAAAAACAGCAATTTGGCCAAGCTAGCATTTAGACGCTGAGCATGTGGATGGCTGAGACTGAATTTCTTTTTACGGTTCAGCAACTGGGGTAGGGAAATTTGCCTGCTAAAATAAATTGGTGGTGTACTGCTAGCAGATTGGCTGAAAGTACTTGGGGCACCTATTGCTATACCTTCATTCCTCTCAGTGCAGGTTTTTGAGAGGACTGTAAGGGTGTAAAGATGAGCATAGGAGGCAGGTAGAGTTAAAGGGATGGAGGGTTGGAGTGGAGAAAATGGGGAAGGTTTGGGGTGCAGTGGTTAGCATGGGCTTTAGGTGTACTGACAGGGTGGATAAAATATAGGTAATGTGTAGGGCAGCCAATTAATTTCAATGGGCTGCTCTATACGCTAGAAATGCAGAAGAAAGTCCCTAACGCTTTTTCAAAATCACACGGTGCCAAGACACATGTCAGCAGATGCGTGAGGGTGTCATTAACAATTAATGGGACTGCTGTGTATCTTCTAAAGGGCAGCACGTTTCTGTGGTGTCAGGAAAGCGATTTTGCATGCGTTCCTGACACACAAATGTGAACGCAGGCTAAATGTCTTAGTTACATTGGTGGTCAGTGTAAATCTTTTCATTACATTGGGGCTTAGTGTAGAATACTTTCATTCACACTAGTGGCCAGTGTGAATGCCCCCCCTTACATTGGTGGTCCGTGTAAATCCCTCCTTACATTGGTGGTTACTGTGAATGCTTATATTACATTGGTGGTCCGTGTAAATCCCTCCTTACATTGGTGGTTACTGTGAATGCTTATATTACATTAGTGGTCAGTGTAAACCCCTATTTTATTGGTTGCCACTGTTGAAACGACTCTTTATATTGGTAGTTGGTTAAAAAAAAATCAGCATTGCCATTGATCACACCCCCCCCAGCACTGCCGCTGATCCCATGATCCCCTCACCTCCCCAGTTCATGCTGTGCAGGCAGTGAGGAGATAATGTCCTGTAAACAATCAGTAAGCAGTAATGAAGTGCAGTAATCTCTAGCACCCAATCAACAAGCAGAAATAATGTGATGTAACCTCTAGCAAATAACCAGTGAGCCGTAAGGTGTGCTGTAACCTCTAGCAACCAGTCAGTAAGCTGTAATGATATGCTGTAACCTTTGGCAATCAATCGTAATCACTGTCTGATCTTATTCAGTAAACTGATTTTGAGTCTAGCTGCTATTTATTGTGTGTATATATCAGAGCAGGCGGATGAGTGAAATTGCATTTGGGGGGGCGGGCAAGAAAATGTTTTCCCGGGGTCCAATCAATATTAAAGATGGCCCTGTCTCCAGCTAGGGGTTTGGAACATGACAGCACGCCTTCTCAGAGGTCCTGGACTGTCCCAAGACTGATGGCGGAGTTACTTTTTAGGGGTATTTCATACCCAGTGTCAGCCCGCAAAGCTTAACTTTTTAGACTATTATTTCCTAGCTCTTCAGGTTCCAGTGCTGAGCAGGTCACCCTGCGTATGGTCGCTACGTCTCTTACACAGATTCACTCCACCCTAAGCTCTCTGGTAAACTCATTTCAGGAGTTACGGGCCAGGGTGGAGGTTTTGGAGTGCTGCCCGAGTCCGGCCCCGGTGGATCTTGCGGTTTCTGGGATTGCAGCAGGGTCTGGAGTGTCCCCTCTGTTACCCAGGGAATATTAGGAAAAACATTTTAGAAGGCAAGGATGTCAACTTGGCATCTTTGTTGACTGCCGCCCATGATGTGACTGACAATAAGTCTTATGCCTTGATGTGTCAGTGATTGTCAAGACCAGGGACCACAGGCTGAACCGCAAGCTCTCTATCCCAGAATTTGTCTTGGTGTTCAGCATGTTCAGGGATATTGTATGCTCGGTGAGCCCTCATAGGAGGGAGGAGTTGGACCATTATCTGTATGCAGTGGTGGAGTTGGGACATAAGTTTGGGGGTACGGCGTTCTACGATTATCATTGATCGCTTTCCGCCAAAGCCGCTGCCATGTTTGCTCAACATCAGGTAGTCACAGTTTGGAGTGGGGTAGATACTGAGCTTTTTTTCTGACATTTTGCTGGGCTGAGGTCACCGGTTTGTGCAACATGCCAGTCATCCTCGCATACTGGTGCCCTAATACTGAACTTCCTGTTCTTCCAGGCACGTCCAGGGCTTTCCCTAGTTCCCTACTGGCCCCGGCTCAGGCGCCTGCTTTTGACAAGTTAGGTCGACCTATTCGACCTATTCGGTATCTGGGGAAATCTCAGGTTTGTAATAATTTCAGTCATGGTGTGTGCAACTATAGTCAGTGCCGTCTGTTGCACATATGCTCCAGCTGTTTCAGGGCCCACCCGAAGTCGGCCTGTTCTCTGAAACAAGGCAAGAGCAGTTGACTAAGCCGCATCAACGTGGCATATTTACAGGCTTGTTTGACCTCGCACTCTTCTTCCAGTTTGTGTCTGTTTCTGGTGGAGGGTTGTACGAGGGGCTTCCACATGGGTTTCATCACTTTGCCTTCAGGTACATTTGAGAGTCCAAATCTAAGATCATCAGCGGCAGATACAGAGGCAGTAGATGCACTGCTCCAGTCTGAACTGGATAAAGGGTTTGTTATCGGTCCATTTTGTACACCACCTTTCCGGTATTGGAGGGTCTATCCTCTTGGGTTGGTCAAAGGGAAGTTTTCAAATAAACTACGTTTAATTTATGATTTGTCCGTCCCTCATTGCTCTAAGGTACCTAGGTTAAATTCCTTAATTCCGTCGGAAGAATTTTCTTTAAAATACGCATCTGTGGATCAGGCAATCCAACGTATCATCAGGGTTGGGGAGGGCGCTTGGCTGTCCAAAGCAGATATAGCAGATGCGTTTAAACTTCTTCCACTCTTACCGTCACTCTGGCAGTGGCATGGGGTAAAGTGGAGGGGGTTGTATTATTTTGCCACCAAGCTCACCTTTGGTTCCAAAAGCAGCCCCTGGTTGTTTTATACCTTTGTGCAGTCTCTCAGTTGGATTCTAACTCATGTGGAAGGTTGTCAAGAAGTCATTCACTATTTGGATGATTTCCTTCCAAGCAAGCCCCTGCTGATCTACGGAAATTATTGTCAGTTTTTGCAGCGCTCAATGTCCTGCTGGCGGTCAAGAAGATGGAAGGCCCGGTGGCGGCGCTTACCTTTTTGGGGATCACTCTGGATACGCGGGCCATGCAGGCTAGTCTACCTGCAGACAAGTTTGTTAGAATCAGAGATTGTATTCATTCTTTTACTATCTCTCAAGCTTATTCCAGAGTGGAGTTGCAATCTTTGTTGGGCATGTTAAACATTGCCATGAGAATCATTCCACAGGGTAGGTCTTTTATTTCAAGGTTATTGGCTTTGTCTGCCATCAGCCCCTGACTCTCGGGTCAAGCTGGATGCTGCAGCTTTGGCTGACCTGCACATGTGGGAAAAATTCCTCCAGCATCCATACTCTCTCCTCAGGTTGTGACAGATGCAGCAGCCACTGCCGGTTATGCTTGCATTTTTGTCACTCACTGATCTTGGCCATCCCAGGGTCCACAGAGTCTTCAGCATTTTTTGTAATCTATACGATAGTGTCAGCGGCCCAGGAGTGGGATAGGTTGTCTTCTCAACGGACAATCAAGCTGCCGTGGAGATTATCAACAAAGGCAGATCTAGGTCATTAATCATCATGTCCTTCGTATGCAGGCTGATTTGGTTATGCCTGCAGTTTCATTCTCACATGCATTGTAGATTTATCAGTGGGGCAGAAAATCTAGTAGCAGATGCTCTGTCGCGGCTTTATTACCCGTTGTTTTTCCGACAGGTCCCAGAAGGAGATGCCTGCGCCACGCCATCCCCGCAGTCCTCGCTACTGGCGATGGCTTAGTTCCCCATTGAGTTAATGCCGCGGCGTTGATTGATAAATCTTTATCAGTCAACACTTTGAAGGCTTCCAAGTTTTCCAGTCCCGGTATCCTTGGTTCGGATATGAGCATGACATTCGGTACCTTCTGGCTTTTTTTGCTTTTTTCCACTCACAATTGAAGCTGTCATATGGAATGATCAAAACATATCTGGCAGGGGTTCAGCATTTTTTCTTCTTGCAGGACCCGAATAGACCATCCATCTTTTCAGCCCATTCCGTCAAGGCCATTCTGAGAGGGATTCGGAGGAGTAGTCCCCCTTCTTCTATCAGCAGACTCCCTATCTTAGGACACATCTTTCGAGGCATGTCAGATTTACTTACCAGGTCACCTTTCGGAGGCTGCTGAGCGTGGTCCTCAAAGCAGCCATGTACTTGGCGTTCTATGGGTTCCTCAGGCCAGGCGAGTTTACTTGCAGCGGCTTGAGTTCCCGTGTGCTCACAATTAGCCAGTTGGTTAGACATCCAGATAATTTTCAGTTACATTTGGTTGCGCGCAAGACACAGCAGTGTGGGGCCAGTACAGACGTTAGGTTTTTTAAGACTGGCAGTGCTTGGTGCCCTGTTGCAGTGTTCGACCAGCCTATACAAACCTAGGGATAGTCCCTTGCTATGCTTCCCTCATGCTCCCCTCACCGCGGTACAGTTTACCAAGCATTGCTGCACATTATTAACCAACCTGGGGTTAAACCCGGCAGTTTTTTCTGGTCATTCCTTCATGATAGGGGCGGCTTCCGCAGCTTCTCGTCAGGGGATCCCGGCTCACATTATTGACTCCCAGAGCGGAGGGACCATCCCCGGAGCAGACAACAGACGAATCAGAACAAGTTTGAAGGTATGGTTGCTCTAAGCCCAGTGGTTTTGGCCATAGTCAATGGGCAAGAAGTTCCATGTTTAGGTGACACCGGGTCAGAGGTGACCCTCATGGAATATGATTTCTATGTATAAAGATTTGGAGCACAGAAACAAATGAACCCCTGCTGACTGTTCCTCACCAAACACGCCAGAGGAAGCAAGTTGAAGACCAAGTGGGAATGCACCCCACACCTGGTGGTGGGGCAGCCTTTTCTACCTACCTCGGTCTGTCATCTGATCTGCATCAAAACATGCTGAGACCTTGTATGCTAGGTGGTGACCCAGGAGGCCTACCGATGACTGGGAGGCATTTGACGCTGCAGATCTTCTCACAGTACATGTAGCTACAACTGTCTGGCTCCTACCACCCCTCATAGTCTAGTCTCTGGCCTCCCAAAACCTAGAACCATATGACTTTGCTGACGGCAACCCAGAGGGCCCATTCTGTACTACAGACTGTACTGACCATCTGGGGATTTGACCGTGGGCTCAGGTGAAGAGAAAGTAGAAGATACATTTGGTCCCTTGCCACCTGAGCCCCCCGAGTCATTACCTACTGCTAAACCTTTAACAAGTGACCCCAACGAGAATCAAGAGAACCATTGCCCTTTGTGGTCTAACTGCAGCCAGCTCCCTGGAAGATACTCTGACTATGTTGTTTAAATTAGCTTATTATTCTGCCTTAATCTGGTTGTATTTTTTATTATAGTTGTTGTTACCTTGTTGTGATGCCTAGGACAACATCTGTTAAAGAGGAGGAGTGTGTAGGCAGGTGCAGTCTACTTTCTCCACTGCACGTGGGGCTCATTTGCAGCAGAAGAAGCAAGAGGAACTGGGTTCTTCTACGGTTTCCTGGGTCACTGGGGAAGCTATCCAGTTGGATGCTGCTGCCCCATGTGACCCTGGCAGCCATCTTGGGTCAGGCAGAGCTTATTGAAGGCCCTGGCTCCCAGGTTTGGCACACTTTATGTGAGCTGGTAGTGTAGGAAAAGGTACCCGCCTGTTAGGGATAGTGCTAGCAGGAAGGAGAGGTTCCTGATGAGGAGGGAAAGTGTGGGTTCGCAACTCCTCTGGGCTTTGACCCGTTTGGGCACGAGACAGCCAGGGCACATTCTGCTCTCTTAACATATGTTGACTGAATCCGGCTGATACCTGCACTTCACTCTTTTTGCTGCATTACTTTAATAGAGGTTTTTCATTGCACCTGACAGTGTGAATTCTACGCTGCACCCCAACTACATGCTTATAACTGAGTAGAGAACACTCTCTTTTGGGACAGAGCCACCTGTCCCCAGTCAGTTTTACAAGTGTTCAGGGACCCTTTCCTTGCTGAAATTGACACTATCTGCATCTTTATACAGTGACAGACATCCAGTGTGACAATACTTTGACTACAATGCCTAGAATGACTTGAGTTGAGTAGAACAATGCACAAGGGATATTCTGTTAAACCTGATCAAACAGGCTTTATACATACTCGCACAACTGATTTCAATGTGGAGCACTTGTTCTCTAAGATATTTCTCACAGCATGATGACTTTGGTGATACAGTCAAAGCCTGTGTAGATACAATGCTTTTGACTCGATGAAAAGGGAGTATCTTTGGCTGGTCATGGAAGTGACTTCCAAAGAGTAATGTGTGAAATTATCATATTTATTTCTAACTGCTAAAATTTTAATTGAAGGAAGTGTATCCAATTCTATTTTCTAATTCCATCCATTCTATTTGTGGGATTCCTAACACATATAAGGGACATATCAGGGACATGTGTATGAAATGCTTTTAGGATGTTTAAAATTCTTTGTCCCATTTTTTTAAACCAAGAAAGAGAAGTCTCTTATATTTCCTGTTGATATAGATGCACCACTCCATACTGATGCAACATTGTAGTTCCTTATTACTACAGTGTCTGTCAGTGCTAGAAAGGAACTCCAGGCAAACAAAAATACTTTCACATGTGCATGCATGGGAAAAAAAAAGTGGAGCCCCAGACAAAAATCATATCTCTTACTGTATCGCAATTACGTGACCCTAACTTATTGTAGCGCCCTGGAGTTTAGTCAGGAAGCTCCTCACAAATTTACTAGCCAAGAGTAGTTATCTTGGTCGATTGATAGGGATCTATTAATTTCTCCCTAAGCTTGGCCTTTTTACACTTTTCTCTTCTACCACTAGGTGGCCGGGTACTTGGTGGTACTATATACGAGAAGGGCAACCCAAGGTCCGGTTATGGGTATGTACGTGTCCCAGCCAATGGGCAGGGCTTTTCTTTATTCCCTTGGCCTGCTGGGAGAGCCTATATATTTGGGTGAGGTCAGGTGATCGGTTTTCTGTGCCACCTGGACTGCCATCTGGGTGGACACGTGTCGTCTGCCCCAAGCTGCTAGGCTGGAGATTGGGCCTATCTCGGGGGCATCTGGCTGCCAGGCTCTGTGAGGGCCTATCCAGAAGTAAGAGGGCAACGCAGGGTTGGGACTGCGGCTTGCAATTCAACCAAAAGTGATGGTTCTGCTGGCCGGAGAACCTGTCAGTGGTTCAGAGGTAGATGGGAAGCTGTCCCCACAAAGGGACCAATTGTCTTTACCAGGGACCACAGTGAGTAACTGAAGCAAGTACCGGAAACCATATTCTCACCGAAGGGCACGGTGTAGAAACTGGAAACTTCAGGCGGTGATCAAGTCAGGGACCCAACCAGTGGAGGAGATCCTTGCAGAGTAGCCTTGTGTGTCAAGCCAGGGATCAAGCCGGTTAGCAGGGGTGAAGCTTGAGGAGTATCTAGAGTGCCAAGCTAGGGACCCAGCAGAGAAGCGGGGGTGACGCTTGAGGGGATACCATTGCAAACCTTGGAGGAGCTCAAGGGATTCATAGTCAATAAATCAGAGAGTCTAGTGAGAGACCAGGAGCTCAGTACTGAAGAACTACAAGGAGCAGTTGTGGAGCTGAAAGAACTGATACGTCTGAGTTAGGAACTGTTAAAGGACTGTTACCATAGGAGACAGCAATCCTGCACGTGCAGAATTGGCGCCTTGCTGGGGCCTTTCCCTGCACGGCTGTTCTACTATAGAAGTCTCGGAGTCTGTCAATTGATTTTGCAACTATCTAAGGGTGTCCTGGCCCTAGCCCTCTTTCCCCCAAAATATATAAAAAGGACTGTCAAAAGAGATAAAACCTTTTTTACATCCAAGAAGTGTCTGGTGCCCAATGACTTTGCACCCACTATGCCACACAACCCACCACATATTGAAGGATGTCGGCTATCTTTGGCCTTGGAGGTTCTCATTAGACCAAAAGAGGTAAAAGACCTTGCTAAATTATAGTTACAACCTTGCAAAAATTCAGCACCCTTTCTCTTCATATCGTAGTTGCATCCATGACACAGGAAGTAAAATAACAGGAAAAAAGGGTGGAGCATTACATATAAAGGAAGTGTGTCATAACATAAGGGAAAAAGAACATAATAAAACAAGTGCATTACCACACTAGATGGCAGCATGTGAACTAAATATAAACGTCTATAGAAAATGGTTAGGAAAACAATCTATATCAATTCTATGCCCCTTTGGGGCAGCACATAGCATAAGGTAATAGTGGTCTCACTGGTTCGTACCAGCAGGTTACAGGAAACTGCCTCACTAAAACTCACTAACGATTTACTAACTGCTAAAATCAATGGCCACTACTCCGTACTCCTACTACCAGACCTTTCTGCAGCCTTTGATACTGTTGACCACCAGCTCCTTCTCAATAAACTCTGTTCCCTTGGCCTCCAAGATTCTGCTATATCCTGGTTCTCCTCCTACCTATCACAGCGCTCCTTCAGTGTCACCTACAACTCTGTCTCCTCCTCTCCATTGCCCCTTTCTGTGGGGGTCCCCCAAGGCTCTGTCTCTCTATCTACACCTCCTCCCTTAGTCCCTTGATAACCTCCCACAGCTTCCAATACCATCTCTACTCTGATGACACCCAAATCTATCTCTCTACTCCTCACCTCACTCCTTCGGTCTCCTATCGCATTACTAACTTATTAACGGACATATCAGCATTGATGTTGCACCACTTCCTTAAACAAAATCTCTCTAAAATGGAGCTGATAATATTCCCCCCCACCCGTGCCCTCCTCCATGACTTTTCCATCAAAATCAATAATGTACATATACTCCCTCCCCTCACGCCAGGGTACTAGGTGTAATCCTAGACTCTGACCTGTCCTTTCAGCCCCAAATCCAATCGTTTTCAAAAGCTTTAGATTTCACCTCCGTAACATCTCTAAAGTATGCCCCTTTTTAACTAATGAAACCACCAAGCTACTCATTCACTTCCTTGTTATCTCTCGCCTTGACTATTGCAACTCTCCCCTCATAGGCCTACCTCTCCATAGGCTATCCCCTCTCCAGTCTATCATGAATGCTGCTGCCAGACTAATCTACCTTACCAACTGCTCAGTGTCTGCCACCCCTCTCCGTCAATCCCTCCACTAGCTCCCAATCGCCCAGTGAATAAAATTCAAAATACTAACAATAACATACAAAGCCATCCACTACTCAGCCCCGAGCTACATCACCAATCTTGTCTCCAAATATCACCCAAATCATCTTCCTCTCCGCTCCTTTCAAGACCGCCTGCTCTCAAGCTCCCTTGTCTCCTCCTCCCATGCTTGTCTCCAGGATTTCTCCAGAACCTCTCATATCCTCTGGAACTCTCTACCTCAATCTGTCCGGCTATCTCCTACTCTGGCTACCTTCAGGCAATCCCTAAAAACTCACCTCTTCAGGGAAGCCTATCATACCTCCAACTAAACTTTTACCACTTCCCTCAGCTCACTCCCCACAGTACAAGCTTTTGTACCACCTGCCGCACCCTATTAGATTGTAAGCTCTTCAGAGCAGGGCCCTCTTAACCCTCTTGTATTTTATTGTACAAACAGATTAGTACTATAAAAAATGGTTAAATTGAACAAGTAAAAGGGCACAGTAAAAGTGGCTTGGCAAGCGTAATAACCTGGGTTATTGCGCTTGCCAAGCCACTTTTACTGCGCCTTTTTACTTGTTCAATTGAACCATTTTTTATAGTACTCATCTGTTTGGATGTTGAACTTTTTACCTGTTAGTGTGTACATACTTTAATACGGTAATTTGCGACATTTGTATCGCATATGGTTTCATCACCTGTATTTATATATTCACTTTTTCAGTTGTATATACCTTATGAATTTTTTTTCACTATTATTTTGGTCAGGTGTCCACAATCAAGTTATACCATTAGCGCTACACATTTATTCCACATATTTTATTGTATTGTAACTGTATTGTCTCCCCTTTTATATTGTAAAGCGCTGCATAAACTATTGGCGCTATATAAATCATGTATATTAATAATAATAATAATAATTTATCTAATTATGACATATTTCAATTACTACAACTGCACTAACAACTTAAATACATGTTTAACATACAAATAGTTCAGCCATTAAAGCTCAAACTAAAATTCTAAACAAATAAACCAACTATCCCCTTTCAGCAGAAGGGGCAAGGCCACATAATAAAGGACCATGACAAACGGGGGGGATACTTCTTCTCTAGCTGCTGCCATTGATCTGACGACGGTTCCATTTCTTCTTCCTTCTCATAGGTTCTTCAAGTCACCTGACCAACGCAGAAGCTTCCAGAAGATTTGAATTAATTAACAGGTAGGTAACCAATCATATTAACTAAAACTTACCTGCCCCTTTGTGTCAGTCCTTGGTCCCATAGGCAGGGGTTGCTATTGAGCTTTCACTGCTTTTCATTCCCTGCAGTAAAAGAGAGGTAAGTGGGATTTTTATTTTCCCTTTTATACTTACCTAGGTGGATGCAGCATGGGACCGATGCTCCATCTGTTCCCTTGGCGTCTCTACACTGAGAACCGAGCTATCGAACATCGCCAATGGCACAGTTCTCACAGATTCCTGTGAGGAAAGCTGATGACTGTCAATCAGCAGCTCTCCTCTCTGCACCTCCTCGCTCACTGGAGTGCTGAGCTGCGGAGGGGGGCGGGATCGGCCATCTCAGTCTCTCAGCGGCTCGCTGAGAGGCTGAGACAGGCATCAGTCCAGGCACCTGGTGGATCCAGACTTCATTGTCATGATGACGCGGTGCCTGGACTGATTCCTGTGATGTCAGCAGAGAGCGGACTTCAGAGCGCTCTGAAAACAGGTCACAGGTGTGCAAAATGAATTGCACTCCTGTGACCCTTATGAGAAGCCCAGCCAAACAAGCTCAGACTGGACTTCTCCTTTAAGGTAAATTATGTCCCAGTAGCAGTATCACCTCAATTAATCCAGCGCTGTGCCCATCTGTAGCAGCTCTCTCCTCTCTCTCTGCATTCACAGAACACAGAGACAGCAGCGGGAGCCAATGGCAGTCGAATTCTGTGAGCAGAGAGTGAAGGCGGGGTTGAGCCACGCTGTGTGTGTCTATAGACGCAGCAGCCCGCAAGCAGCTTGCTATGGGGGCAGGCACAGAAGAGGAGGAGCAGAGAGCACCAGCAGGGGACCCCAGAATGGGTGGTTTTGGGCCACTCTGCACAAGTAAGTATAATGCTGCGTACACACGATCTGACTTTTCGACGGACTCGGTCCGGCGGACCGGATTCCATCGGACAATTTCATCGTGTGTGGGCTCCAGCGGACTTTTCTTTCCCAAAAGTCAGACGGACCTAGAAATAAAACATGTTTCAAAAATCCAGTCGTCTGTGTGCTAGTCCGACGGGCGAAAACCGACACTAGGGCAGCTATTGGCTACTGGCTATGAACTTCCTTATTCTAGTCCGGTCGTACGTCATCACGTTCGAATCCGTCTGACTTTTGGAGTGATCGTGTGTGGGCAAGTCCGTTCGTTTGAAAGTCCAGCGGACCTCCGCTGCAAAGTCTGTCGGATAGTCTGCCAGACCAAGTCTGTTGAAAAGTCCGCTCGTGCGTAACATTTTTTTTTTTTTTTTTAGATTAAAAGTATTCTTTATAACCACTTTAGGTATAGATTAGTTTGATGTGAGAGATAAGAGTATACCCTAGGAACAAATCATAGATTTATATGTTGTGTTCTGTCTTTCATGTCCAAGCCCCCATACACATTAGCGTAGCACCAGGCATCACGCTTTGGTGTGTATTTCACACATTAGCACACTTCGCACATAGAGCAACACTATTGCCCATTGCTCAACAAATGCAGCAAAGAAGCTCATGTGCCTTATTTGAGCTTTTCATTTTTTGAACCACATCTGTCTGTATGTTCTTGCGTGCGCATAACAAGCCTCTTCCTTGCCTTTGGGTTGCCTTTTACAATGAATGGCATGGCAAGTGGGACACATGTTTTTTGAGCATTTCCTGAACATGCACAGGATTTTTCACGCTTTCACATGCCCTAGTATGAATTCAGACTAAAGCTGGCCATACACTATACAAAAAAATCGGCCGAAAAATCGGTCAAAGAACGTTCTTTCGATTTTTCGGCCAGTTAATGGACACAAAATCGATAATCGTTTGGACGTTTTTGAGCTGAAAAAACGAAGGACAAGTTTGGAATTTTTCTGCCGAACGAACGATAAATTGAAAGGTTAATGTGTTTCCCATCCGACCTGTCTGCACTAGGTATATGTAAAAAAACGAACATAATTTTTTTTTTTCCATGTTCACTGAACGATTTATCGGCCATTATATGATGGCACCATCGTTTGCGCTCGCGGCCGAACGTTAGTTTTTCGAAAATGGGTTTGGATGATTTTTTGTATAGTGTATGGCCAGCTTTAGATATAAAACATAAGTGAAAAAAACAAGGATTCAAATGATATTTATATGTATGGTATGTTAAAAGTAATTAAAACAGAAATAACAGATCACTATCTTATATTATATAAAATAGGGTTGCCTAGATGAAATGTTGTTACAACAAACATACTCGGCTCAGTGTTACATTTCTCATAAGAACTAAGCTTTTATCTGGATAATCAGTGGGATTTCCAGCACGCCGTCTTAATGCAAGTCTCATCTTGTCTGCTTTGACAGTGCACAGACAGTCATTTAGCAGTTCTGTTTCACAGGAAGATTGCAGACAGCTCACCATATGTCGTGAAACATCAGCTGTTTTCTTAAACATTGCTTTTTCCCACAGAGATCCTGCAAATTGTGTTCTGGTAATTTGGTTTCATCATGGTTAGCACCATTGTATACCTTTTTTTTACTACTACTATTCCTTTATATTGGCTTTTGGAATTTACAAATGCAGCAATTTAGAATTTGAATGAAAGGTTTAGCAATGGAAGACACTTTTTGAAAGATAAAAATGTGCATTTTATATACAACTATATAGATCAGACCAAAATGAGGGACATATGAGGAAAGAGGAACAGAGGGACTTTTTTATTTCCAAATCAGGGACAGTCCCTCGAAATCATGGACAATTGGGAGCTATGCCATTGCCTTGTCGTTCTTTGGTTCCTTTAACCGCTTGCTGACCGGCTCACGCCAATATACATCGGCAGAATAGCACTCCTGTGCAAAGTTACGTACCTGAACATCAGGCTGCAAAAGCAGTATAGCCTGTGCGCGATCGCACGCCGTGTGCCGCAGGAGAATGCCTGCGAATCCCACAGACTCAATGTCCGCCGGCGGCCTGCGATCTCGGCGAGGAGAGGCAGAACGAGGAAATGCCTGTGTAAACAAGGCATTTCCCTGTTCTGTCTAGTGACATGACAGGGATCTTCTGTTCCCTGTCTTCGGGAACAGTGATCTCTGTCATATCAGTGGTAGCCCCTACCCCTACAGTTAGAACACGCTGAGGGAACACACTTAACCCCTTGATCGCCCCCTAGTGTTTAACCCCTTCCCTGCCAGTGACATTTATACAGTAATCAGTGGTTATTTTTAGTTCTGATCGCTATATAAATGTCAATGGTCCCAAAATAGTGTCAAAAGTGTCCGATCTGTCTGCCGCAATGTCGCGGCCCCAATAAAAATTGCGGATCACAGCCATTACAGGCATACCCCACTTTTAAATACACGATGGCGTTTCTTTACTAAAGCTGGAAAGTGCAAAATCACTTCTCCATAGAAACCAATGAGCTTCAAGGTTTTTTTACCAAAGCTCTATTGAACAAGCTGAGGTTAGAAGCTCATTGGTTTCTATGCAGAAGGGAGCCTGATTTTGCACTTTCCAGCTTTAGTAAATAAACCCCATTGTGTACTTAAAAGTGGGGTATGCCTGTACTAATAAAAAAATAATAAAAATGCCATAAATGTACCCCCTATTTTGTAGACGCTATAACTTTTGCGCAAACCAATCAATATACACTTATTGCGATTTTTTTTTACCAAAATATTGGCCTAAACTGAGGAAGAAATGTGTTTTTATATATATTTTTTGGGGATATATATTATAACAAACAGTAAAAAGTATTGCTTTTTTTCAAAATTGTTGGTCTTTTTTTGTTTATAGCACAAAAAATAAAAACCGCAGAGGTGATCAAATACCACCAAAAGAAAGCTCTATTTGTGGGAAAAAAAGGACGTCAATTTTGTTTGGGTACAGCGTCGCACGCCCGTGCAATTGTCAGTAAAAGCGACGCAGTGCCGTATCGCAAAAAATGCTCTGGCCATTAAGGGGGTAAAATCTTCCGGGGCTGAAATGCCAGATCACTGTCACGATCTGTCTCTCCTCTCCTGTCAGAACAGGGATTTGTGTGTGGGGGCACTCGTGCGTGCCGCTCCCAAGCCGGCTCTCTGCATCCATAAGACACAAAGAGTGTAGCTCAGAACGCCCCCCTCCCCCCGCCTCACTGTCTGTGACAGCAGCGTTAGCCAATGGCTCCTGCTGCTTTACCTAGGCCAATCAGGAGGGAGAAACCTGGGAGAGCCTCGGGTCTTGTGCACTTTGCTGGATCGAGATACGGCTTAGGTAAGTATTATGCCCGTACACACGATCCAAAAATTGGACAACAGATCCTACTTTTTTCACAAGTAGAAATTGAACAGGTTCCCAAAGTCACGAAAATTCTCGCACGTGATGTCATGTGTTCTAGTGTATTTGTATTGTATTTTCGGACAACAACTGTACTGACTACATGAAAATCGTATGATCTAGTATCGTACGAGTAAAATTTTCGTGCTTGTCCAATCGAATAATATCGGATGAACTGTCATGATCGGCTCTCGAAAGCTCTGTACTAACCATCCGATTATTGTAAGATCGCGTCGAAAGCTGTATTTTTCGTCCGATTTTCGGGTCATGTGTACGGGCCATTAGGGGGGGCGCTGCACAGAGCAGGTAAGTATGTTTGTTATTTTTTTTTTTTATATATAAAAAATTTCCCTTTACAATCACTTCAAGACTTTCTGAGGCACTGACAGAACAAGTATGTCGTATTCTGGCTTAGCTTGACTTCAGTTGCATAATTGTTCCACTTCAATTACTCAGAAAGAAACCAGAATGATAGGCTATTATCATTTTCAAAAAGAGGTCAACAACATTAGCAATATAAAGCAATGGTAATAGAAATAAAAAAAATAAATGTAAAAGCTCCTGTGCTATTCTGTGCTTGCAGGTTGTCCTTCTTGTAGACACTTTCAATGGGATGTTTTCTGTGAATGTGAAATAATGAGTTTAACATTTTCAGTAAATGTGTGCATGTATTACTGTATCTATATCCTGCATGCAAAAAAAAAAAAAAAAAAAACTCATTATTTCTTTAGCACCAACCAATAGCAGAAACGTGTGTACCCCATCTCTAGTCCTTCTTTTAAGTTCCTCTACGGTTCCTTCTTCTTACACCCACTCTTGCTTCTAACCCCTCCTGCCTCCTTTTCTCTCTGCCGCACTTTGTGTGTAGCAAATTAAATTGGTTTAATTTGTTCTTTGAACTTCAAACCCTTTCTTCAGGATAATACCTGACATCCAGTAAATCAAAATTATGTTTGATCCAAGAAAAATAAGTGTGCTTTATTGCTACCATCTAGTTTAATGAGGATCAGATTTCACACAGGTTCAGGGCTAAGTCAGTGAAATGAGGAAAAGAGAATATACACACACATTCACCTATATACACAAACCACAATAAAAGAGGTGCCAAACTGCTTTGATAAAACATTTGGGAACCTGATGCATGTGTTCAGCTACAGAGAGTGAAATGGAAGAAATGGAGGTAAGAAGCATCCTCTGTAGATGACATCAGGAGGACTGTATATACCATCTGCATTTCTAATGATTTTTTTACGATACGAAAAGTGATGTCCACCCAACCCACTCCTTTGCAGGCAAACATGTTTTTCTTGTCACCCAATGCCTGTACGTTTTAATGACAATTTCTATATATATATTTTTTTATGTAAATCGTTTTTAATTAAAGCATCTGTTGAACCACTTCAGCTCCGCAATGTTTACCCCCCTTCATGAACAGGCAATTTTTTGTGTTACTTTAACTGACAATAGCACCAAAAAAAAAAAACGCAGAGTTGATCAAATACCACCAAAATAAAGCTATATTTGTTGTGAAAAAAGGAAATAAATTTTTTTGGGTACAAGGTCGTACCAAAAAAAAAAGGGGGGCTTTTTTTTCAAACAAATAAAGATTTCTTTTGGTGGTATTTGATCATCTCTGCAGTTTTTATTTTTTGTGCTATATACAAAAAAAGACCAACAATTTAAAAAAAAAAAAAAACAATATATTTTGTCTGCTAAAAAAACATTCCCAATAAAAAAAAAAAAAAAAAATCGAATTTCTTCATCAATTTAGGCCAATATGTATTGTGCTACATATTTTTGGTAAAAGAAAATCCCAATACGTGTATATTGATTGGTTTGCACAACAGTTACAGCGTCTACGAACTATGGTATATTTTTATTTTATTTTTATTTTTTACTAGTAATGGCGGCGATCAGCGACTTTTGGCGGGACTGAGATATTAGGGCAGACAAATCGGACACCTAACTGACACTTTTGACACTTTTTGGGGACCAGTGACACCAATACAGTGATAAAAAATATGCACTGTTACTGTACTAATGACACTGGCAGGGAAGGGGTTAATATCAAGGGCGATCAAAGGGTTAAATGTGTTACCTAGGAGTGATTGCTAACTGTGGGGGATGTGCTTTGACTTGGGGGAATGTAAAGATCCGTGTTCCTACTTAGCAAGAACACACGATCAGCAAATTCCCCTCTCACAGAGAGGCGGTCTGCCTTGTTTACATAGGCAGACCGACATTCTGCCTTAGTCACGAACGTTCAGCGGACATCCCGGCAGACATCAGATCTGTCGGATCCGCTGATTGGCTTCTACTGTGTCCAATCACATCGGGAGCGGGTCACCGGAGGCACACGCCCCAGACCCAGGACTGTCAGATCACGTATCAGGTACGTGATCTGACGCAGAGCGGCCGCCCTGCCGCAGTAAATTAAAGCAATTAAAGGATTAGTTTACCTTTTCATAAAAAATGAAAAGATTAATTAACAACCACTGGCCCCCCTTGGTCCCTGTTGTACTTACCTCCATGGGTGATGAGCTGTCAGTGCATGGCTGCATGGGCAATGACTGCTCTTCATCACAGAGGTAAGTACAGTGGGGATGGGAGGGGTCTCCGCTGTACTTATCTTTTCCTTTTTTCTGAAAAGGCTTACACTAGTTTTGTTTCAAGAATGCTTGTTCAATTTTCTAATTATTAATGTGGTCAAAGCTGCATTTATTTTTGGCTGCAGTAATGGGGAAATGTTTCACCCAAAGTTAAATGCTGAAGGCAAGTGTATTTTGAAGTACTTTTGAATGACTTTTGTCATGTCATCAAAGTACTGCTGAGAATTTTCGTATTAATGTTTCAACGAGCATTTATTTGAAAATCTATCCGTTGTAGAAATTTCCCTTCACTTGCTGTCCTGTAGACACAACAGGAATTGAGAGAAAATCTCTCAAAAGGAGGTTACCCTATTGGAAAATTTCCCCTCTCATCCTGTTTGACCAAAATAATATCCCCTGCACTACCAAAAAGTATATATGTATCAAAACTTAGCACCTTACTTATTCCTGCTGTACACTGTCATGTGTTCTTACATGCACCCAGTGGTGTATTTTGGTTGCCCCTCCCCCATCTAAATTTGTCCCACCCCTTCCTGTCAGAACACAAAAGCTCAGCGGGAGAGATTGCTGTACTAACTTCGGATTGTTAGCACAGCAGCTCCTCCCCAGCTCTTGAGTTTTTTTATGTTCGGCCCGCTGGGTTGAACGGACAAAAAAAATTAAAAGTGTGTACTAAGCTTAACCTGTGGACTTTTAGCACTCCATGAGTCCCTTCCACTAGGGTCATGGTTTGGGGGAGGAGTCAGTGCCTAGGCTCCTCACCTTCCAGGGTCACTTCCTTCCCCGCCTTATTCAGCATCTGCACCGCCTGGTCATGGGTGGCTTTCAGAAGAGGGAGGTAGGTGGTAGAGGGAAATAGGTAGGTGGGTCGGGGGTGGTAAAGGTAGGGAGGTGGGTGAGGAAGAGAGGTAGGTGAGGGTAGAGGTAGGTAGGTTGGGGGAGTAGTTGGGGGTGTATTAGTAGGTATGTAGGTAAGAAGGGTCTGTGCCTAGGCTCCTCACCTTCCACAGTAACCTCCTTCCCCTCCTTCTTCAGCACCTGCATCCCCTGGTCATAGGTTATGCTCCTCAGGTCGATCCTATTGATAGACAGGATGGTGTCTCCTGCACACAGAGCCCGGCTGTGGTCGACGGCCAGTCCCAGGAAGATCTTGGAGATGAGGGCCAGCATCCTGTTCTCCTCGTCGCCTTTTATACTGATCCCCAACCCGCCATTGCTCTAGGAGTATAAACAGAAAAGTCAGTGCTACTACCCATACACCACATAGATAGCAGAGCTCCCTGGTGCTCAATCCACAGTCGCTGGCTGAGTAGAGTAATGGAGAAAAAATGATCCGCACTCCGTTTGTTGCTCTTAAAATTTCTTAATTTTAATGAATAGCCACAGTGAACAAATGCAGATTTAGTCAGTTGATGCGTTTCGGCCTATAAGGCCTTAGTTATGACTAAGGCCTTATAGGCTGAAACGCGTCAACTGACTTAATCTGCGTTTGTTCACTGTGGCTATTCAATAAAATGAAGAAATTTTAAGAGCAACAACCAGAGGGCGGATCATTTTTTCTACACTGCTCTAGGAACCCAGTCCGGGAGGTTCGAATCCACATCAATATGGTGTCACTAAGGGAACACCTCTTGCCAGGGGCTCCACTCCACCCCTGTCAGATCCACTCCTTCCCTGACCCACCCCTCCTACTTCCCCACAGCCCTGCATCTCCCGTAACCCACCAATTATAGTCCCGCCGTTCTCCTCCTTTAACCCACCCTCACAGCTCCGCTGTTCCAGTAGATGAAATCGCTGACATCCAGGTCCACTGGTTCCGGTAAGAGTAATTAATCTTATCTTACATTGGATGTCACATTTCCTTGGATGTTGTACATACTAAGCCTGTCATCTGTTTCCATATGAGAATAACCATTCGGCCGGGGTGGATTTCGCCTTCTATTTGGACTGACCTACCTTGGACTTGTTTTGTTTTGTTCTCTCATTCACATATAGATGGGACTCAGAGTGTTATAGATTTGAGTTGCTCACAGTTTTTCATTATCACAGTTTTTTCACTTTCAGCGCTACATTTCACATCCCTCTATTTTATGACTGGACTGGCGTCTGCCCTGTGACACAAGGAGTTGCACGACTTGTTTGCCTTGTGGTAGATACACCCTTGCATCTATCTAAACTTGCTCAATTAAAGTGTGAATTCACACTGGTACAGAGAGCTGCTGCATCGCTTTACCGCTATAGTGGGCCTCTGTTCCCGGCTGTGGTAGGGGCAGCGTGGTGTGCGATTCGGCTCCTCACACAGCTCCCTTTTCTTTTTTGTACAAAAACATACAATTCATAGCAATGTATAGCATGCTGCAGCACAGCTCTGTGCAGTATGAATGGGACACATAGGAAACAATTGTTTCCTGGGTGCCCTTGAGGTGACAGATGTTTTACAATGCAGCAAACGTCTGTCACTGCACATAGTGTGAATTCACCATTAAAGTGCAGTGTAATAACTATCAGTTAAATGATTTCCCCTCAGAGTGTACAAAAACAATACCAATATACCATGTGTTTGTAACAAGTGCACCTACTTGACATATACTCCTAATCATAAATAAATATATATTCTCAAACAAATATGCATTCAATATTCATATACTGTAGTCCATATATTTAGAGTCCCTAATAAAGTACTCAATAAAAAGTGCATTCATTTTAACCAAGTCCAAATTAAAAATGTTTTGTTGACAACTCAGAATTTTCAGTCCTGGTGACAACAGTCACTAGGACAAATCGGAATTGTGAATAAAAATCAAACAGAAGTTCCTACATCTAATCATCCTGCATACTAACTTTCTATGGAGGCTAATTTAGCCACCAGAGTAGAATATAATATGGGAGCCAACAGTTATAAGATGCTCAGATGTCATTTAAAACAAAATATTGTACACATGGGATCAGTGACGGAATTACCAGGGTCGCAGCAATCGCACTTGCGACTGGGCCCTGGCATTCCGCCACTGTCAGAGGGCCCCAGCGGGGTTGCTAATCACAGGTCTCTGCTGAGAGCATGTATCTCTCATACAGCTCAGAGCCATTGTTGACAGTCCTCCCTTTCTCCTCTCTAGCAGGGGATGAGAAAGGACACAACCAATCTGCTCCATCTCCAACCCCCCTCTCCTGTGTGTGTTCTGTGGAAGTCAAGTGTGAAGCTAATGAGTTCACACTTCCTGCAGAGCACAACATGGCAGAGGGGGTCTGGAAATGGTGCAGATCGCCTGTGTCCTGTCTCATCCCGTGTGAGAGAGGAGAAAGGGAGGACTGTCAATGATGGCTCTGAGCTGTATAAGAGATATACGTTCTCAACTCAGAGACCTGCTGGGGAAGCAGGCGGCATTGATTGATGAGCACTCATAGGAGGCACTAATGGGCACTGATAGGCAGCATGGATGGGCACTTATAGATGGCATTGATGGGCACTGATAGGTGGGATTGATAAACACTGATAGGTTGCACTGATCGGCACTTATAGACAGCATGTATGGGCACTGATAGGCAACATTGATGGGCACTGATAAGAAGTCTTAATGGGCACTGATAGACAGCATTGATGGGCACTGATAGGCTGCACTGATTGACATGGATAGGCAGCATTGATGGGCACTGATAGGCGGCATTGATGGGCACTGATAGGCAGGATTGATGGGCACTGATAGGCTGCACTGATTGACATGGATAGGCAGCATTGATGGGCACTGATAGGCGGCATTGATGGGCACTGATAGGCAGGATTGATGGGCACTGATAGGCTGCACTGATGAACATGAATAGGCGGCATTGATGGGCACTGATAGGCAGCATTGATGGGCACTGATAGGCAGCATTGATGGGCACTGATAGGCGGCATTGATGGGCACTAATAGGCGGCATTGATGAGCACTGATAGGGGGCACTGATAGGCGTAATTGATGGGCACTGATAGGTGGAATTAATGGGCACTGATAGGCGGCACTGAAATGCAGAACTGATAGGCGGCATTGATGAGCACTGATAGGTGGCACTGATAGGTGAGATTGATAAACATGTATAGGCTGCACTGATGGGCACTGATAGGCAGCATGGATGGACACTGAATGGCAGCATGGATGGGCACTGATAGGCACAATTAATGGGCACTGATAGTCAGTATTGATTACTGATAGGTGGCACTGATAGGCAGAACTGATGGGAACTGGTGGGCACTGATAGGTGGCATTGATTGGGCACTGTTAGGCGGCATTGATGGGCACTGTTAGGCGGCATTGATGGGCACTAATAGGCGGCATTGATGGGCACTGATAGGTGGCACTGAAAGGCGGAATTGATGGGCACTGATAGGCGGCACTGAAATGCAGGACTGATAGGTGGCATTATGCAGGACTGATAGGTGGCATGGATAGGCTGCACTGATGGGCACTGATAGGCAGCATGGATGGGCACTGATAGGCGGAATTAATGGGCACTGATAGGCAGTATTGATGAGCACTGATAGGTGGCACTGATAGGCGGAACTGATGGGCACTGATAGGTGGAATTATTGGGCACTGATAGGCGGCACTGAAATGCAGCACTGATAGGCGGCATTGATGGGTACTGATAGGCATCATTGATGGGCACTGATAGGCGGCATTGTTGAGCACTGATAGGTGGCACTAATAGAATTGATGGGCACTAATAGGCAGAACTAATGGGCACTGAGAGGCAGCACTGAAATGCAGGACTGATAGGTGGCACTGATGGACGCTGATATGCGGCATTGATGAGCACTGATAGGTGGTACTGATGGGCAGTGATAAGTGGGATTGATAAACACTGATAGGCTGCACTGATGGGCACTGATAGGTAGCATGGATGGGCACTGTTAGGCAGCATTCATAAGAGTCACTGATAGGTGGCACTGATGGGCACAATTGATGGGCACTGATAGGCGGAATTAATGGGTGGCACTGAAATGCAAACTGAAGTATAAGAAACAGTCGGTAGTGCTGGGGAGGGGCACACAGGGGGCCAAATGAACATACAGTGCTACTCCGTGCACCCCAAAAGCACTCCTGAAATCATCTCTGCCCCCCTCCTCTACGCATGCAATGGCAAGTGTAGTTGCTGACTTTTAATAAACAGACACTTACCTGTTCCACGGTCCAGCGATGCAGCCGAACGGAGCGTCGCTCTTCTCCCCCTCCTCTCCGCCGGCGCCTCCATTGCCACTCTGGGCACCCGGCCATGACAGCTTTTGGCTTCACGGCCGGGTACGCACGGCGCATGCGCGAGTCGTGCTGCGCTTCCAGAGTGGACAGGCGATCTCCTAGGACCTGTCACGTGTCCCAGGCGATCACCTAGAGGGAGGTGCCGCCTAAGGCGAAAGGAGGAGTTGCCTTGGCGGTCCCTTGGGGGGAAGGAGGAAGTGGGACAGGAAGTTCCCCTCCTAACGAACCCCTCACTCCCCTCCAAAAAAAATGACATGCCAAATGTGGCATGTAAGGGGGCAAGGAGTGCTCAAAGCTTTAAACTCCGCTTTAAGGAAGGCCCTTCCTGCTCTGGCATAATTGTGCCCATGATCACACAGCAAGCTCCCTAAAGGCAGTTTTGGTCAATAAAAATAAAATAAATTGACCATTTTGGTGTGCAGGAACTCAAGTGGCATGTATAGAGCCCTGACCCCTATATGGAAGGGGTGACAAGCACAACAGAATTACATTTTTTTTGGCAGGTGAAATAGGCCACATACATACACAGAATTTCCACTATGTCATTAGCTGTTTGCCTTGAATGAACTTTTTACCACTATTTACTGTACATACAATTTTCCTTTACTTTTTTCCTATTTATAGCACTACAAGCTATTTTCTGTTGATTGTTTTAGGTTTTGTTCCCCAGCTCTGGTACCACTCACACTTAAAAGCGCCCAGTAGAAGACTTTTTTTGATTTCACTTTATTGGAAATACCTAGCTTAAATTAAATTGATACAGTGTGTGGTGACTTCTCCGTAATTATAACATCTAACAGCTGCATGAAGACAATGCACCCTCCCAGGCAAATTGTTAGAGGGAGAACCTTGATCAAGAGATCTGCTACTGAAATTAGTTATAGAAGGGAAATGCGGTCACTTTACAGCCAATTGCCAGGATTGCTTAATAAAAGCGCAGTTTGTTAGATGAGGGCTTCAGATCAAAAGATGTATGTAAAACAGCAGCAAATTAAATTGGCATCCTTAATCTTTCGAGTTAATGCCATCCTTAGTGAGCTTTGTACTGAACCATTTAAGAAATGATAGCCAAATTACAGGTTTGGTACCTAAAGTAAAGCTATCCCTCCAGTAAAAAATACATACTATATTACTGAAGACACAAGCTATTCACTACAGTCAAAACTAAGTAACATTTGAAAATGAAATGTAATTGCAGTAAAGTCCCCACTCACTGAAATTAAAGGAGATAGAAGAGAGAATATCCCAATTTATCGGCTGCCCTTTTTTGTTACTGTCTCAGTTGATTTTATGAAAGGACTGAGCGTGGCATTATCAGCTGTCCTCAGTACTTTGACAATATTTTGATGGCTTTGGGCAAGAAAGAAGTGTTACCTCTGCATGCCTCTATATTGTGGCTTAATTGAGGTATATAGGGATCAATCATCACAGTACTACAAGATGTGAACCACATTATATCCTGGAGTTGGGCTTTAAACTGTTTAGTTGGGCTTTAACCACTTGCTTACTGGGCACTTAAACCGCCTTCCTGCCCAGACCAATTTTCAGATTTCAGCACTGTTACACTGACAATTGCGTGGTCATGCTACACTGTACCCAAATTACATTTTTATGATTTTTTTCCCCACAAATAGAGCTTTCTTTTGGTGGTTTTTGATCACCTCTGGGTTTTTAATTTTTTGTTAAAAAAATAAAAAACGACCAAGATATTTTGTTAAAAACAGGTAATTTTTCCATCATTGATGTACGCTGATGAGGCTGCACTGATGGGCACCGATAGGCTGCATTGATAGGCACTGATAAGGCAGCACTGGTGGGCACTCAGAGGCGGCACTGGTGGGCACTGAGAGATGGCACTGGTGGGCATTGAGGGGTGGTACTGACAGGCACTGATGAGGGGCACTGAAGGACATTGATAGGTGGCACTGAAGGGCACTAAAAGGTGGCACTGATAGGTGGCACTGATAGGTGGCAGTGATGGGCACTGATGGGTGGCAGTGATGGACAGTGATGGGCACTGGTAGGTGACACTGATAGGCAGCACTGCTAGGTGGCACTGAAGAGGCATTGATTGGCACCACTGGTGGGCATTGATAGGTGACACTCCTGGGCATTAATAGTTGCCACTGTTTAGTGGCACCGATTTACACTGGTGGGCACAGATGCGGTACTGGTTGGCACAGATGTCCTCTTCGGGACTGATGTCCCTTACACAGAAGCCGGTGATCGGCTTTTTTCTCTCCTCAAGCTGTCAACGTGAGGAGAAAAAAAGCTGATTACCGATCTTCTGTCATTGGCTGACAGCTGATCACGTGGTAAGGGGCCGGGATTTGTGATCACCCGAGTCTCATTGATTCTGTAATCACAGCGGGGAGCGTGCAAAGGGGTGGACGTCTATTGATGGCCTACCTGCAATGTAGGTCCGTGCTGTAGCCGTCATTCAGCTATAGCGCGGATGGTAGAAGGTTAATAAACAGGGCATGGGATTTTATAATAGTATAAGCAGATACCTACTGTAAGGAAAAAAGTTTGGGGTTTAAAGAAAAAACAAAAAACATTTACTGTATATACTCGAGTATAAGCCGACCCAAATATAAGCCGAGGCACCTAATTTTACCACAAAAAAAATGGGAAAATGTATTGACTCGAGTATAAGCCTAGGATGAGAAATGCGCAGCTACTGTAAGTGGAAAAGAGGGTCAACAATGCCCATTTGCAGCCTCACTGTGCCCATTTGCAGCTATATGTCCCCCGAACTTCAAACTTGGTAGTTAAGGGTTCCTAGATGCCCCCTAGCAACCCAAATTTGGGGTCTCTGGACCCAAAGGGTCCCAAAATGACATTGCTACAGATGGACACAGTTGACCGAATTTGAACCATATCTCGGGGGCCACTTGGTGCTAGGAACCCCAAATTTGGTATGCAAACCAAGTGGAACTAGCAATATAACATATCCAGATGGGGTTCCTAGCACCAAGTGGCCCCGAGATAGGGGGCCCCAAAGTCGGTTCGGAAAATGTCAAGCACTTTTCTGCAGCAGAGAATTACATTTTCCGAACCGACTTTGGGGCCCCGTATATCGGGGCCACTTGGTGCTAGGAACCCCATCTTTGGATATGTTATATTGCTAGTTCCTAGCACCAAGTGGCCCAGAGAGGGTGGGTCATCATGAGAGCCGGGAGACTGGAAAGGCTTTCGAGTCGGACCCTGAAGTGCTGGAGCAGAAAGAATACCACACTCAGGTACTGAAGAATGCAGAGAGACCAAATCTGGATGCAGCTTATAGGGAGCATAGACTAGACTTTCCCCACCATTCACCCTTGCTCAAATTGTGGCACAGAATGAGGCCCACAGGGAGCTAATCAAAAAGGCTCCTGATTCTTTTGTGCTGCCCAGAAAGGGAAAAATAGAGGAGCTTACCCCAGTACAGTGAACAAAAAAAACAGAAAAACAAAAAGAAAAAAAAACCCATCAGGAATGCATCGGAAAACGCATCAAAAACACGCCAAAAATGTGCATGCAGAAACTCATCCGGAACGAATCTGGAGGAAATTTTTTTGGTGTGAACTAGCCCTCAATGTCTTTCCTTTTCTTCACATGTTGTAGTCGCACAAGAATTGTCAGTATGTTTTTTTTTTTTAAATACATACCCAAATCAGAAAATAGAAAAGGCCTTGCCCCACGCCCAGTCACCCAGACATGTACAGCAACTGTCTAACAGCCACATTTCTGCCCCAAAGAAAGAAGTAATAAAGATAAGACAGAATGTTACCTACAAGCCCTAAGGCAAGGCGTGAACTGAAAACAGCTACATTCCATGTTCAAACTGCTGCTGACAAAACTGTTTTACTGTTCATATTTTTCAAATGATAATGTATATAAATCATTATGCGGCATCTTGCTTTAAAACATTGCTCTAAGGCAGGGGTAGGCAACCTTTTGAGCACAGTGTGCCGAAAATTGTTTTCAAAGAAATTGAGCGTGCCGATTTTATAGCAAGAAAATGTCAACTTCACACTCTCAATCACAAAAAGGATTTTTTATAAAGTAAATGCTTTAAACGACTTTAGTAGCAGTGAGAAATTAACATCCTGCACCTTCACACCTCAGATCAGCCCCAATTCACCTGCTCATCTGTCCACCCACTGTACCCCCCCCTGCTCACCTGTCCACCCACTGTACCCCCCCCCCTGCTCATCTGTCCACCCACTGTACCCCCCTGCTCATCTGTCCACCCACTGTACCCCCCCCTGCTCATCTGTCCACCCACTGTACCCCCCTGCTCATCTGTCCCTCCTGCTCATCTGTCCACCCACTGTACCCCCCCCGCTCATCAGTCCACCCACTGTACCCCTCCTGCTCATCTGTCCACCCACTGTACCCCCCGTGCTTATCTGTCCACCCACTGTACCCCCCCTGCCAGGACCAGACTGGGAATAAAATTCAGCCCTGGAAAAAATTTCATACCAGCCCCACAGCATTATTATACCAGCGCAACAGCATAACGTCATTATTTTCTGGTTCATGAAAGGGAAAACCATACATTTTAAAGCACATTTGAGTGTATTATATACAGAAAAGACAGATATGAAATCACTTAGGGCGTTTATATATATATATATATATATATATATATATATATACACACATACATGGTGGGGGGTGGAGAGCACTGGGGTGGGGGGCTGGAGACTGATGGGGAGAGCTGGAGAGCACCGGGGGCAGAAAGAACAGGGGTGGGGAGCATGGGGGGGTGAAGAGCACTGTGGGGGGTGGAGAGCACTGGGGTGGGGGCTGGAGACTGATGGGGAGAGCTGGAGAGCACCAGGGGCAGAAAGAACAGGGGTGGGGAGCACAGGGGGGCTGGACAGCACTGTGGGGGGTGGGAAGCACTGGGTGGGAGCTGGAGACTGATGGGGAGAGCTGGAGAGCACCAGGGGCAGAAAGAACGGATGGGGAGCATGGGGGGGGCTGGACAGCACTGTGGGGGGGCTGGAGAGCACCGGGGGCAGAAAGAACAGGGGTGGGGAGCACGGGGGGGGGCTGGGGAGCATGGGGGGGCTGAAGAGCACTGTGGGGGGTGGAGAGCACTGGGGGGGGGCTGGAGACTGATGGGGAGAGCTGGAGAGCACCAGGGGCAGAAAGAACAGGGGTGGGGAGCACGGGGGGGCTGGACAGCACTGTGGGGGGGGGGCTGGAGAGCACCGGGGGCAGAAAGAACAGGGGTGGGGAGCGGGGGGGGGGCTGGGGAGCATGGGGGCTGAAGAGCACTGTGGGGGGGGGGTGAGAGCACTGTGGGGGGTGGAGAGCACTGTGGGGGGTGGAGACTGATGGGGAGAGCTGGAGAGCACTGGGGGCAGAAAGAACAGGGGTGGGGAGCACGGGGGGCTGGACAGCACTGTGGGGGTGGGGAGCACGGGGGGCTGGAGAGCACTGTGGGGGGTGGGGAGCACGGGGGGCGAGCTGGAGAGCACCGGGGGCAGAAAGAACAGGGGTGGGGAGCACGGGGGGCTGGACAGCACTGTGGGGGTGGGGAGCACGGGGGGCTGGAGAGCACTGTGGGGGTGGGGAGCATGGGGGGGGGGGCTGGACAGCACTGTGGGGGTGGGGAGCACGGGTGGGGGGGGCGGAGAGCACTGGGGTGGGAGCTAGAGAAGGATGGGGAGAGCTGGAGAGCTGGGGGGGGGGGCAGAAAGAACATGGGTTGAGAAAATTGGGGGGGCTGGAGAGTCTGGTGGGGGAGGAGAGCACTGGTGGGGAGCACAAGGAGAACTGGAGGGGGGCTGGAGAGTCTGGTGGGGGAGGAGAGCACTGGGAGGGGGGCAGTCAAATAATTTGGATAGGGGGATCAGCAGGGGGGCGGCATATAGAGGAAATTAGCTTTCTATGATTCCTCCATGCAGCCGCTGAATGCTTGATTCTCCTCCTCTCCCTCCTCCAAGCATTCAGCGGCTGCATGGAGGAATATAGAAAGCTAATCTCCTCTATATGCCGCCCCCCTGCTGATCCCCCTACCCAGGCACACAGTTAGGGCTGTACTGAGTACTCACAGGCATCTCTCCTCCTCCTGTGATCACGGAGCTGGCCGGGTCTGTGTTCTGCGGCCGCGCACCGCGCTGTAACACGGTCCAGCCCTCCTAGACCGGCTCGTGTGATAGGTGGAACACTGATTCTATCTACTATCACACGAGCCGGTCTAGGGGGGCGGGACCGTGTTACAGCGCGGTGCGCGGCCGCAGAACACAGACCCTGCCAGCTCCGTGATCACAGGAGCAGGAGAGAGGGGAGCACAAGGGGGGTGGCAGCTGCAGCCGCAAAGCGGCCCATAGAGAAAAAGAGAAGGATAATGGGGGAATAAGGCTACTTGTTGGTAGGATGGTAGGGATGAGAAGAGGGAAGGGGGGAGAAGGAAGGACAGAGGGGAGAGGGGACCCTAGAGAGGACCATGGCCTGTATAATTTATAGATCAAGGTAGAAAGAGTGAGTCATCAAAGTCAGGGGGTAGGTAGGGGTGATCCAGGGCCTCGGAACTGGCCATATTTCAATACGTCTATGGGCAGGCAAGTTCTACTGAAGCTGACCCATTGATTAACTTCAGTACAACCAACCCGTTGGATTTTTTAGTGCAATTACTGCTAGCAGAAACCTCCTGTTGGGAATCAACTGGGAAACCTTCTGCTGTCAGAATACAATAGCACAGCGGGAGGGATTCCCCCATCAACACTGACTGCATTGATGGGGAAATTGAGCAATTTTCTTCCCTTCAACCCATGGTTGAAGGAAAGAAAACTATATAATGTACGAGCCACCACCTCCAGGCTGCAACATTCAGTTAATAAAAAAATTGTATGTACAATTCCTGCCAACCTGTGTACCAGATGTCTTTTCTTTTGTTTTTGTGATACATTTACTATTTTAATGCTGGTCATACATACATTTTCTTGTTTAGCGTGAAGGCCAATGGATATATCTCTCACTGTAGCTATTGTATTCTGACAGCCGGCGGTTGTCAGAATACCCAGAATACTCATCAGAATACCAAACCTTCTGATTAGATGACAACACATTTCCACCCGGCTCCTTCGATTTTTCAGCCAAAGAACGTTGGGCACTGGGCAGGAAGGGTGCTGACAAGTCCATCCACAAAGCAGTCTAGAAACCAGCCAAAGTTCAATCAGCGTATGACCAGCATTACTCACTGCTGCTGGTGTACCCTGCGGGACAAAAATGAAAACCACTTTAAAGCTTCAAAGTACTATTTCGTTACAATTTCCAATACATTTTTGACTAAAGGAACAAAAATGCATACACCCACAAATAAAAACCCTTAAAACATCTAATTACCAATTTTAACATATTTAGAGATTAGAGGGGGCAAAGTCTCACTGTGGTGGAGCAAGATTCAGGTAAAAAAATACACAAATCACCAATGAAATTTTTTTTATTTGCTCATCATTATCGGTCTCATTAGTACTTTTATATTGATGGACCTCAAGATGTGTACCCTTTGACTAACCATAGCTATAGATGATTGAAGAATCACGTGTGGTTTTCTGCCCATATCTGATATCCTAGCCCTAATGAGTGCCTCAGTCAGTTGGAGGCACTTATTATCGCACAGGGAGATTTTTGCAAATTATGTTGAGCAAAGCCCAATCCTTTCTTCTGCTTTAGATCCTTTCCTGTGTTGCTGTCACCATCAGATGAGGATCACAGCATGTCTAGACATTTATTCAACTTATTCAAAGTTGATAAAGAAGATATCTGCTTGTTTATGGGCGCCCTAATTCTGGCAATGCACATATAAAATAGATTGTCCAGTGAAATGATTGTTTTTGATAGTCAGATCTAGTTTAATATGTATCATTCTTTTATTACTATGATATTGATTATTTTGGTTTAATTTCATTTTTTTTATTGAGTCACAGATGAAAAAGATCAGATAGGTTGGAAAATTTGAATCTTTTTCAAAACACCCATGTGATGTATGGAGGGTTTGATTCAGTGAAACAATTATTAGTGTTTTTGTTTGAGATTGAAAGTGATTAGACTTGTCTAAGGCAAATTTACTGTTTTTGTTTCATCAAACAATTTTTTGAGACAACCGATCAATTAAAGCGATCTGTTCAAAAGGGTCGATTATATGAAATATCAATGCGTATAAAGCCAGCATAAGTCTCTGTACACAAAGGCACAGATGAGGCTCCCCTAATCACTAAAAGCTCAAGACACACAGGTGCATGGCAAAGCATCAGCTTTGTGTCATGCTGTGCCACGTCAAAATGATTGCTTTCAACTATGCAGTCTAATTCATTTGAATGACTCCCCCAGGTAAACGTTACACCAGGGAAGAGGGCTGCAATCGGGAAAACCGAGCCAACAACTACAGTAGCTGGACATGCTTTTGTTTCATCCCTCTTTGTATACAAACCCTAAGGTAGAGATTAGAGTTTGATCCGTGCCTCTTTATGTACAAAGCCAGTGACAAAATCATTTCAATGAAAAATATCCCTGATAAGCAATTTGCCGATTTTTGATTAGCAAGTGGCTTCTGTAATGCAGGGCAGGACACAGTACAGGTGGTCCCCGGGTTACAAACAAGATAGGGTCTGTAGGTTTGTTCTTAAGTTTAATTTGTATGTAAGTCAGAACAGGTACATTTTTTAAGTGTAATTCCAAAAAAATATGTTTTAACTTTTTTGGATAGCATAGGGAAGGGTTAACACCCCTGTAACATTTGTTTTGCTGTCTATGTCCCTGTGCCAGAAGATTTTAGTTCACTTTTTGTCCCTATGACAGTAGAATTTGGAACATTTTTGTTTGATGTGTAAAGAAGGATTGGTGATTAAGGATGAGCTCTGGCGTGTTCGCATGGTCCACGTGCAGAGCCCGTCAGGAAGTCGGCACAGCGCTGCGCTAATCACAGGCAATGAGACATTGCCCCGATGCGCGGCTGCAGAGATCGGGCAATGTCTCACTGCCTGTGATTAGTGCTGCGCCGACTTCCTGGCGGGCTCTGCATGTGGACCATGCGAACACGCCAGAGCTCATCCCTATTGGTGATAAAGCTTCAATGGAGACACCTTTTTCCCATGATTACTCTTAAAGGAGTGAATTTCCCTTCCTAGGGGTGGATTTCCTCTCACTTCCTGTTGTCTCCCTCCGTTTGTATGTAGGAGTCGTATGTAAGTTGGAAGTTTCTAACTCGAGGGACTGTCTGTATTTCACAGAAAGCAATGTTGGCATGGACCTTGTTGGGACAAGATATGTTTCCAGACCTTGTTGGGACAAGATATGTTTCCAGTCCACACTGGAGTGATGTTTGGTGGTACAGGCATGGACTCTTTGAAATGTTTAACTATATTTCACATCAGAACATAGTATGGGAAACCCAAACTTAGCTCTTTCACATCAGAGCACAGTACGGAGAACCCGAATTTAGCTCTTTCACCTCAAAACACAGTACGCATAGCTTTCAACTGTCCCTGATTTTGAGGAACTGTCCCTGATTTGGAACAAAGTTCCTCCGTCCTTTATTGCTCCTCATTTGTCCCTCATGTTGGTCAGATCTATATATATATATATATATATATATATATATATATATAATACTATTTATCTATTAAAAAGAGTTTCCCAGTGGTAAAAAGGCACTTGTGGGTTTAACCAATCAATTTATTTTGTACAGTTCTCCTTTGGCGTGGCAGGGGGTGGGTTCGTTGCCTACATACTTTTTCTAATAGGTGTCCCTCATTCCCCTTTCAGAAAATAGGGAGGTATGAGTACGGGAAACCAGAATTCTGTATGCGTTTCTTGCACCACATTCAAAACGCACTGGGCGTACGATCTGCTGTGGGTGTCAGTATATTCCTAATGACATCCCAAACACAGATCTCAAACGCAGTGCGATTGCTTGCACTGGATAGCATGGTACCACAGTACCATAGTTCCATGCAATTTGGTGCAGTACATTTTTAAAAAGTAGTGCATGCACTACTTTTGGTGCAATCTAGTGCGATTTCAGGCTTGAAATCACACCACACTGAGTCGCACAGAAATTGCACAGGAACACGGACCGCATTCCTATGTGATTCGGGTGTGAACGGGCCATTAAAGCTTAACTTTGCACTCTTTTCAACATTAACTATTTCTAACTATAGTTACTATATAACTGACACCAAACAGTCAATATTCCGGATTTATAATTCTTTATTTTTGGGTATACATCGATGTGCTATTCAGTAGGGTATATGAGATGCCCCATGTAACCCATTTTCTGGTTAAAGGGTATTAATCTGTAGCAGTGGCTCTGTTAATTTAGTCCCTTATAGCGATCCTTTCCTGGTTCCACTTCTCTCTCTAACGCAACATTCCCAATTTGGACAGATAAGCATTATTCTGAACGCTGTGGATGTTGAACTCAAAGTCACAAGCCATGCTGCCTATTTCCATGACTTGTCTTGCCAAACTTCCCTCAGTCCTGGAAAGTGCTTGATACTGTGGTCCTTGGATACACAGTATGAAGTTCCTGATTAGCTCTACTGGGTTTGCACTCCCATTGCTCTCTCCCAATCAACAGTCCATGTTCTACTCACAGAAAGTCGATTCCCAGTCTTCTTCCTCCGCTTAGCTCCTACTTAGTCCTCCTTCTCCCGCGCTGCCCGGCACATCCCCGCTTGGGACATCTGGTATTCCTCCTGCGCTACATAATGACTTCACCTCCAGGGGCCAGACTTTCAGCCTCCGTGGAATCACCTTACAGCTCCGGGATCTCTGAACTCCCGGGCCTCTAGCCTCCAAACTCTGGCTCTCTGAGCTCCCCGAACCTCCCCAGAGCATGTGTTCCCCCTTTTTATGAGAGACCTCCCTGCTGACCATATGAAACAACCATTGGTCAGTTCTCTCACATGGGGTTTCCTGCCACTCAGGTCTCAGCCCATCCTCTCCTTCCAGCCCTACATGCTGATAGCAGAGAACGTATCCCTGAACCCAAGTGTAGGCGGCCACACCCCCTTCTATCTTGACACTCCCAACCTTGAATCCACAACCAGGCCTAGTAAAAAGACGCGGCCCTGGTTAAATTTGCCTGTCTCTATATCCTACACGGTCAAAAACACCACTAAGCACCTACGTAAAAGTAGAGGGCGCTACATATACACAGAGTTCATTTGGAGTGTGACATGAATTTCTTTTCTATGTAGTTTCACAAATGTCATGAGCAACTATGAGTACCCCCATGTAGATAAATAATTACAAATTAAATAATTGAAATAAACCTTGAACCATCAACACTTATTGATGTTAGACACATCAATCTGAACTCTGTGAAGCATTGAAAAGAGTATTAATTTCCTTTAAAGAGGCCCAGTATACACAATTTGTAGAAAGTGTTTTCAACAGAACAATTCAAAGGAATCACTGGAATGCTGGCCATGGAAAAGTGTATAATGATAGGTTGAAATGCTAAGCGATCATGGATCTTAAGAGTCATGCAAAATAGACTTCAGCAAACACTATTACTTCATGTGTCCAAATACAATGATTGATTTCTTAAGCGGATCAAATGAGTTTGCTTTTGGGTATTAATAGTCAAGGTTCAGGTAACGGTGATACCTGTAAACACTGACTTGGTGACTGGGTGTGAAATAAGCTCAGCTTTGTTAGACGGTACGTGTTCAGTGCAGGGATATACAGTATTTGATCAGCTGCAAGGAAATACTTCACCTTTAAAGTAAGAAAGATAGATAGTTTAAGGGTCATTATGCTATTTTCTTTCTCTTGTTGAAACTTCTGGAAAACCTGTCAAGAAATCACATACCCGTGTAACGCCGGTAAAGGGTTCACTGAAAACAAGCATTTTAACGTGTCATAAACATATTTTCAGCAAACACAGCAATGTGTCAAAAATGAGACTCTCAAAAATTTGCTCAGGGGCTTCTGTGAGATCTTATATAATTTTCACTTGAATATTCTGGATGTCGTTTTCTGGAATTTATTTTTGAAGACTAAGCAGTGTGAAAGTGACAAACTGCAGATAAAACTTAAAGTCTTCTTCAGTGCAAAGTTCTAGTAGTTTACTTGGATTCCCTCTTGCAGCACCTACTAAACGGCTTTAGGCTTCATGCACACTGTACTCTACTGATGCTTTTTTTCTCCTCCAAGACTATGGTAAGACAGATACAAACCCCTCAGTACCACTACTACTCCCCTTAGTTGTAACCCACAAATAATAAATGAATCAGACACCCTTTTTGGAATAAAATTGGCCGTACCAGCCATTTATTAACAAATAACCGTAAAACACATTTGTTTAAGAAAAATATAATAATCTCACAGATAAATACTAAACCAGGTTGCTGATCTTTGAGGGCACTGAAGAACAGAAGGCACTGAAGAATCCCAAATCGTTTATGTATCTACGTGACCACAAAAGGTCCCCAGACGCAACACACCGACTCAGGGACGATCCCAACTCTCCACATTCTACGCAGATACCTCCAAATGCCCAATGCCTAGTTAAACCTCTGTTAACTGGCATCTTACAGAGGACCCCATACCATAGATGGTTCCCCATTATGCCATATTGCTGTTATTATAGAAGGCCTCCAAAGATCCCACCTGCCAAGCCACTACGGCAGCCGTTGCACCACATCAATTCCAAAAAGCGGGAGGGTGGGACGTTTTTTCTTTGACCTCCAACTGACCACAGAACTCTTGACCCCACCTTTACCATGCCAAAAAACCCTCCTATTCTGCACCAGCCACCTCTTCTGATATATGATTTCCCAGAAAGTCTAGATTAACCCCATGTGTCCTGTTAGCCCTGCTACCTAGTCATGCCAGCCCTATGCTTTTTTTTTTTTTTTGCTTGAAGCTTATCTGGAATTTAGCAGCAGCAACAGCGCGGTAAAAAGTCATATTTTGTATGCTCATTTATGCATGTTCCCATTGCATTAATACATTCTATTAGGCGGAAGTTAACGCATGAACGCACCTAAACGCGACTAGCGTTAATGCATGTTTAGGCACGTTTGATTATGCCTAAAAGCTCCTCTCCTGAGCGCACAAGTGATGTTTTTTTTCTGCCTCTAAACGCCTCTGCCTCTATACTACTCTAAACTCCTATGCCTGCACCCGGACACATAAGTTAACATGGAGGGGCGTTTAGCGGCAGAAAATAAAACCAAAGCAGTGTTTTTGAGCTCAAGTGTGCATGAGATCTTATTATCCTTTTCATTTGGCCATACACTTCTGATTGTTATAAATATAGTCCAAACATCTTTTCATTTTACAACAACTATTTGGTGAGAGGGCCTACCTCAATATATAGCCAACTTCAATATAATGGATATCCTGTCAGGTATGCCCTCACACTACATTGGTGTTGGTAAGTCCATGACTGTGACTGTTCCATGGTGAATCATAATCTGCATTTGGAAGATGAGTTATGTCAGCCCTGGCAGTTACTAAATGGCCACAAGTATTGTTAGTTCTTTCACTACCCATTGTGTATTCCTGTCATCTCTCAGTTGTGCATTATTGTCTGTATCTCACGTGGGAAGATTTCCCATCAATTCCTGTGTGGAAATGTAGTACAGGCAAATTATATTATTTTAGTAAATTCAGTAGAATGGGGAAGGACTAGAGCCCATATCATGTATGTATTAGTGTCCATTACTGTGAGATTCTCCTAACTTTCTATGTGGTAGCCAGGCAGTAAAGGAAAATCTCACAGACAGTAATAAATACCTGACAGAGGTTCTTTTCTCATATAAATATTCAGATAGACAGACATCTTAATAATATTTAAGGCCTGGACACTGCTGATTGGACCATCACCTGCCATAATCAGGCCATATACTGTAGGTGTCCACACACATATCTTGATCTGTCAGATTAATTCAATTTACCAACAACTACATGGTCAGCCTGACTAGATAAATTTTGAATCAGCTTTTTAGATAGCAGTAGAGGTATATTTTCCATCATGCTATTCTTGGATTAACACCTAGGGCACAAAACTGCGAAACATTTTTCTGAATAGAACTGGCCAGACACATATAAGCTGAATGGAAAAAATCCAAATTATTCAATAATCCAAATCATGCAATGCATGAATCTATCCATTGGTCAAAGATGGGGGGGTTGGAGAGAGGGGGCGGCGCCCTTAATGGACGCACAGCCACTGTATCCTACACAGCACAGATGGATGAATCTCCCACTGTAACTATTGTATTTTGAGAGCTGGTCCTGCCAGATATAAAAGAGCCTGTGCATAGCCTGCATCTGATTGGGCATCTGATTGGACAATTGTTTGCCTGGCTCCTATGATTCTCAAATCGAGGGATGTCAGATTGGAGCAGGGTCAGCTCCAGCATAAGGCTGCTTAGGTAGCTGTTTTAGGGCGCCAGGATGGGGGGTGCTTGAGATGTCGCAATGGTTGCAATGGCGACCCCACCCATGCTCCAAGGGGCCTGTGCGTTCTCCCTAGCACATTAGGTGTCACTCTGGATAGGCGACCGCATTTAATGGAACAAATCCCTATATTTTCTTCCTGCAGCCACTGAAAGACAGCTTCTCCTCTTCTCCCTCAAACCAACATTCAGCAGCTGCAGGAGGAAAATTTTTTTTTTCCAAGAAAAAGTTTATTGAAAATCGTGATAACAACAAGCAGTTTTACACAGTCAATGCATACATTTGTAGCGTATGTTACAGGTAAACAATAAGCGATTGAAACACTGCAAGTAAAGCAGAACAGTTAAGTTCTGCAGGAGGAAAATTTAAAGGATTGGTTCCCATATATGCCTCCCCCACCACTCCTTCTGTCTAGGTCCTGCTTCCTTCTGCTGACTGAGCCTTCTGTGTGCTTCCCTGTTCCCCCTATCTCAACGCTTCCGGCTTACCCTCCTCATCTACCAGCTGCTGTGGGGAATATTTCAGGATAGAGAGTGGGGAAGGGACCGCTAAATATGTAATTTACCAGCCCTTTCTTTTTCTGAATGAACACAATAAGTGATCGGTACTGATCACTCACTGTGTTAATTTTAAGTGAACCAAAGTAAACTGTATTTAATATGCTTTGGTTTGTAAATAAACAGGTAGACAGTGCAGAGCTCTTCCTGTTGATTAATTCTGTGCAGCTGAGGCTGCAGAGATGGAGATTGAGGACTTTGCCTCTGTAGACAAAATCCTTGCATTGACCTGAATGAGAGGCAGCCAACAGGGTCATCTCAAGAAGTGTCCTGTCGGTGAAGTCATCATACTACACACAATGGAGCTAGATGTCTCTGCTGATGAAGATATTGTGCCAAGTGGTGTGTGTTTTTTTTTGTTATGTGTTACTGCTGATTTTGCTTGATATAATTACATTTGCTTTTATCTTTAATAAATGATTTGACAGAGAGCAGTTTAAACCTGTGAGGGCATTCAGCACTACTTATCTCTCTGACTCTTGGTCCTGTGTTTTCAAAGAGGAGAGTAGTGAAGGAGCAGTTATTCGATGAGTGTCTCGAGTGCTTAAGGCTGGGTTCACACTGATACTACATGACAGTCATACGAGTATCATCCTACTTTGCTCTGCGACATCAGTCCTACATTGGTCCTAGGAGACCAGGCAGAAGACAGCGAACAGAGGGAGAAGAACCGGAGAGGGCTAGAAGACATCAGCGGAGAAGACCCAGATAGGGAAGAAGAAATTGGAAGAGACGCCGGAGCTGTCTTAATAAATTATTTTAACACCCTGTGCTGTGTTTTATTTTTGACACTTTTTTTTAGGTGAATGGGTAGGGGTACAATGTACCCCAGACTCATTCAATAGGGTGAGGGGCCGGGATCTGGGGGCCCCCTTGTTGAAGATTCCGACAAGCCCCCCCCCGCCCACAGACCCCGACAACCAACGGCCAGGGTTGTTGGAAAGAGGCCCTTGTCCTCATCAACATGGGGACACGGTGCTTTGGGGGGTCGCAAGTCTTCCCTGCCCCAAAGCACCCACCCCCCATGTTGAGGGCATGTGGCCTGGTACGGTCCGGGAGTGGGGGCTGCTTTCTCGTCCCCACCCCTTTCCTGACCTGCCAGGCTGTGTGCTCGGATAAGGGCCTGGTATGGATTTTGGGGGGACCCCCATGCTGTTTTTTTGGCATGGAGGTTCCCCTTAAAATCCATACCAGACCGAAGGGCCTGGTATGCTCTTGGAGGGGGAACCCATGCTGTTTTTTTTGGCGTGGAGTTCCTCTTCAAGATCATCAGAGCACAAGTCGCATGCCAAAGTACGATCAGTCAAGGCGGCAATCCGACTTTGATCTGACTTCAGTGATATTTAATGGGCTGAAGTAGGATAAAAGTCAGACCAAAGTAGGGCAGGAAGCATCTTCAAAGTCGGACCGACTTGTGTCGGACCATTTAAGACGGCTCCCATAGGGAAACATTGATTTTCACACGTCATGCGACATGAGCTCCCAATGCCGGAACGTTTGTCGTACCAGTGTGAACCCGGCCTAAGACCTCCTGTAATTAAGGGGCCCTACTGCCCTGGTGAGCAGAAACCCATTATCACAGGTGGACCAATCTGTATGGTATGAGGCACAACAAAGTGTATATACCCAAAGTACCATCATATGTTCTACTTGGAAGAGCACTGAAGCAATTTATTGCGAATTGGAATGCGGGTTTCTCCGCATCCAATTTGCATAGCAGGAGATTGTGATTGGCTCTCTATGGAGCCGCGCTAGCAAATACTAACAAACAGTGTACCAATATACAAATCTGTTGGTGTGTGTAGTGGTGAGGCTACAAACCTGTAGGTGTATATGGAAGTGAGACTACAATAATAAACCACAATATTTGCACATAAATAATAACATGAGTTAAGTGCCAACAAAAGTAAAAAAGTAAAAAAGTAAAAAACAGTCCAGCAAAGTAGAAAGTCCCTTCTTGGACTGGACTCACCCAGATGCAGAGGCTGTGCCTATGAAATCAAGCAGAGAGACTGTGATCTGAGTCCATGGGACATATGATGTGAAGCTGGCTGGTGGTTCAGGATGACCCGGATATCTGGGGGCTTGCTACTGGTGCCATCTCCATGGGTCTTGCAGATTAATGCCTCAAGGAAAGGAATGCTAAATGGTGAAATACCGTTGCAATAAAAAGTATATGCGCGCAATGCGCTACTCACAGAGTTTAAACGAAGGCAGGCTTATCAGAAAAACTTCCGTGAATGCCGCTGGATAAGCGTGCGTTCCACGGAGGCAGGATGTGACGTCGGTGATTGCGTTCGGCCGGAAATGACGTCGACGCGTTTCGCCCCTCCTCCAGGGCGTCATCAAAGGACAATGATGACGTCCTTTGATGACGCCCTGGAGGAGGGGCGAAACGCGTCGACGTCATTTCCGGCCGAACGCAATCACCGACGTCACATCCTGCCTCCGTGGAACGCACGCTTATCCAGCGGCATTCACGGAAGTTTTTCTGATAAGCCTGCCTTCGTTTAAACTCTGTGAGTAGCGCATTGCGCGCATATACTTTTTATTGCAACGGTATTTCACCATTTAGCATTCCTTTCCTTGAGGCATTAATCTGCAAGACCCATGGAGATGGCACCAGTAGCAAGCCCCCAGATATCCGGGTCATCCTGAACCACCAGCCAGCTTCACATCATATGTCCCATGGACTCAGATCACAGTCTCTCTGCTTGATTTCATAGGCACAGCCTCTGCATCTGGGTGAGTCCAGTCCAAGAAGGGACTTTCTACTTTGCTGGACTGTTTTTTACTTTTTTACTTTTTTACTTTTGTTGGCACTTAACTCATGTTATTATTTATGTGCAAATATTGTGGTTTATTATTGTAGTCTCACTTCCATATACACCTACAGGTTTGTAGCCTCACCACTACACACACCAACAGATTTGTATATTGGTACACTGTTTGTTAGTATTTGCTAGCGCTGTTCCTTTTTTCCGTTGTTCACATTTTAGAAGTTGTAGCACTTCCATTACAGCAGCTGCAATCTGTCAACACATTTGCACCATATTTTACCAGCACCAATTTATATATTTTTTATTATTTATTTTTCTCCAGCGCCAGTTTTTGTCGTTTTATATTCTCTATGGAGCCGGTTCACACATCTCTGCAGCGGCTCTGGTGCAAATTGCACAGGAGTCCTGTGTGCCTTTTGGTCTGCTTCAGGTCCAAATTCAGCCCAAAGTTTGGGCTGAAATCGGACCTGAAATGGTGAATGGAGATGCACCAGACTCCTGCTCTGAGCCTCTGCGATCTCTAGTGTGTTTTTATTGTATGAAGTTTAAAACACAAACAATATAATTTTTTATTACATATCACATGGTTTGGGCGGAATTATTGTAACAGTGTCTTGTTTGTTTTATGAATTTTTATATGTGGATTTTTCACAGATACATTAAGTTGGTATTGCTTTTATATATATATGTATGTATGTATGTATATATATCTATAAGGAGGTTTGCTGATACATATATTACATGTTAGGAGTTGTGGTTAGATTGAGGGTGTAGCGCTGCCCTTGTTTTGGACATTTATTTAGGTTTGATGGTGGGAACCATTTGTAAGTGCTGACTTGCTGAGACTCCTACAGTGTGCAAAAGTTTATTTGTTTTATTTTTATTAACACCTACCCAATCCACTAAAATTCACTTTATGTATGGCCAGCTTTAAGGCCCCTTTCACACTGGGTCGTTTTTCATGCGGTACAGCGCTAAAAATAGCGCCTGTACACCGCCTGAAAAAATCCGGCCCCTTTAACTCCAGTGTGAAAGCCGGAGGGCTTTCACACTGGACCGGTGCGCTAGCAGGACGGCAATAAAAGTCCTGCTAGCAGCATCTTTGGAGCGGTATAGGAGCGGTGCGTTCACCGCTCCTATACCGCTCCTTCCCATTGATTTGAATGGGAAACCGCGGTAAAACCGCGGCAATACCGCCGCAAAGCGCCGCTGCGGGGGTGTTTAACCCTTTTTCGGACGCTCACGGGGGGTAAAACCGCACCGCGAGCGGCCGAATACCGCGGTTAAAAAGACGGTAAAGCAGCGCTAAATATAGCGCTGCTTTACCGTCACCGCGGCTCCCCGCCCCAGTGTGAAAGGGGCCTAATTGATTGATTTAATTATCTCCACCTCTGAACACTTGTGGCTACATTTAGTGGGGGACCTGTAGAGGTAAGTGGGTGCTAGGATTGTGAGGAGGGTGAGATCTCTATATACCGTAGAGCCAGAAACAACAGACCATTCCTTTTTTCTCTTGTTTGTTCGTCTCCACAGTTAAAGCATAATCGTATATATAAAGCAGACTTCATGTAGCCTCCAGTTGTGATATTCCAACTTTTATGAATTTATCACACAATTTAACGGGTGAGACATCGAAAAAGGTGGCATTATTCTGGAGTGCCACACATCAAGCCCTCTTAAGCCCTTACATCATGCAGTTGTCTCTACATCTTTAATTTCAATCAGACTGTGTTCAGGCCAGATATACACTATGTTACCAAAATTATTGGGAAGCCTGCCTTTACACACACATGAACTTTAATGGCATCCCACTCTTAGTCCATAAGATTCGATATTGAGTTGGCCCAACCTTTGTATCTATAACAGCTTCAACTCTTCTAGGCTGTCCACAAGGTTTAATAGTGAGTCTATGGGAATGTTTGGCCATTCTTCCAGAAGCTCATTTGTGTGGTCAGGCACTGATGTGGACGAGAAGGCCTCGCTTGCAGTCTCTGCTCGATATCATCCCAAAAGTGTTCTATCAGGTTGAAGTCAGGACTCCGTGCAGGCCAGTCAAGTTCCTCCACCCCAAACTTTCTCATTCATGTCTTTATGGACCTTGCTTTGTGCACTGGTGCGTAGTCATGTTGGAACAGGAAGGGGCCATCCCCAAACTGTTCCCACAAATTTGGGAGCATGAAATTGTCCAAAATGTCTTGGTATGCTGACGCCTTAAGAGTTCCCTTCACTAGAACTAAGGGACCAAGCCCAACCCCTGAAAAATAAACCCCACACCATAATACCCCTCCACCAAATGATTTGGACCAGTGCACAAAGCAAGACCCATAAAGACATGGATGAGCGAGTTTGTGGGGGAGGAACTTGACTGGCCTGCATAGAGTCCTGACCTCAACCCGATAGAACACCTTTGGGTTTAATTAGAGCGGAGACTGCAAGCCAAGCCTTCTTGTCCAACATCCGTGCCTGACCTCACAAATGCGATTCTGGAAGAAAGGTCAAACATTCCCATAGACACACTCTTGGACAGCCTTCCTAGAAGAGGTGAACCTGTTGTAGCTGTAAAGGATGGGCCAACTCAATATTGAACCCTATGGACTAAGACTGGGATGCCATTAAAGTCCATATGCGTGTAAAGGCAGGTGTCCTAATACTTTTGGTAATATCGTGTATCTATGGGGTAATAATGAAAACTGCTCTCTGTGTGACTGCTTAGGGGCTGCTCATCTGTCTCCATAAAAAAGAGAAGGGTCTCTGCACCACACAAGTGCAGCACCTTTATGTTGACCAAGCTTGGAGAAAAGATGGTGTTAGGTCTAGACCAGTGATGGCGAACCTTGGTTCCCCTAGATGTTTTGGAACTATATTTCCCATGATTCTCATCTACACTACAGAGTGCATGAGCATCATGGGAAATGTAGTTCCAAAACATCTGGGGGTGCCAAGGTTTGCCATCACTGGTCTAGACTGAGCACAATTCCAGCACGCACATGTAGATCTCTCACCCACCACCCATTGCTCCTTCAAAGACAATTACATTCAAAACAACACCTTGATGCTACTTTATCTATGTGTCTTCCTACAGATGTCCTTTGATGACCATTTTGAAAGTCCTTGCCAGACTATACATCTTTACTTTATCTTGTTTTCCATTTGTTTACAAGAGTGAGCTTGTTTGTTCAGACAGTAAACTTGCACTTATGGCCAGCAATGAATAGCTATCGGGTTATTTAGTAAGAATGAGATCTAGAGATATGCGCCCATACAGTTATCCACTAAAACAAAAGCTCCTTTTGTGGACTTTCTGTTCTGAATTTCAAAGGCTTTTTGCCTGCGCAGTTCTATCTGCTATTCAAAGTCATGAATTAAAATCATTTGTTTTTGGACATCAGAACTAAATCTGTTGGCTTTGATACATTTAGTAAGAGATTTTCTTTTTGTGTTGATTATGAAAAGAAGCAAACGCAGCTATGAAATATGATCTAACCACAAATAGAGGAATAACAAAGGCATTTTTACTTGTGCTTATGCATTGAGTTCCTATTTAAATAATATATCCAGCCATATATTATTCTAGTCACTTCTGGTTATCCACTGCTTATATACATTTATGCAGCAAACATGCTTTCTTTGGTCTGAATCATCCACTGGCTTCTCTCAGGCAAGCCATAGATGATATGATTTTCTCTCCTGCAATCATCCTGCAACAGCAGGAAAGAAAATCGTTAGGTTATCCCATCAACACAGTCAATGTTGATGGGGGAATCCCTCCCGCAGAGCTGTTGTGTTCTCCCAACAGAGGGGCGTGGGGAGCCTTCCTGGCCGGGAGAACACAGTGATTACTGGTATCGGTTATGGCAATAATTGCATCTAAAAATTCATCATGCTGGTTATACCCAGCTCAATCGATGGCTCGACTTGGGTACAATCAGCCTACCCACACATGGTTTGAATCTTGGTTGGTCCCTGCTGAACTGGTCAAGATTTTCACCATCTATGGCTGCCTTTAGGTCCTAAATCATCATGACGTAACAACACTTTCAGAAAGTTAATGTGGCCTGTCAAGTTATTGTATCACATTTGATCATAAGGATTTAGAGGCTACATTAAACTGCAGTCTCCTCACATCATTTGTAATAAAAACATCTTTGCTATTCTGAAGCTTCCCTCCAACCACTTTGCATATTATGTTATATATACTGTGATTTTGTACTTTTTTTGTGCCAAATATGCTGCAGAAATATCCCTCCACTGAGTCTGGCTGCATCCATTTTAACTGTGGGCAGCTGAAGCTGCTGTCTGTTCACTTCCTGGATTTAGACAGACACTGAGGCACACCTCCAGCTCTGCAGCTCTCATTGGCCCTATTATGACTCATCCCCCCTCCCTTCCTGACAAACTCTCACAAGCGTGACAGAGAGAGCTGTGCATGATGTCATAAGCCTAGGCTTTTTACCAGACCAGAAACAGTAAGTGGGCTGTATAAGGTATTTACTTGCAGAAAAAAAATGTTTTACTATCCAACGTTAAAACAACAAGAGCAGAAGGTTTATTAGATGGAAAGATGAAGAAATTACTAAAGTTCAACTTTAAGTACATTACTATTACAGGTTAACCAGTCAGGCCCTTTGAAACCAACAGTGCATTCTTTCTAACAGAAACATTCTAAATCTAGTCCTTGCCAGGAAATAAATATTTAAAAAAGACTCTGAATGCTTGGCCCAAAAAAGTGGGCAGATTAGGCTTACTGTGCCTTGTTCTGTGTTGTGTCTCTGTGTGGAGAAGGCCATCTTGGTAGAGGAAGGACATTGCTTCCTCGTGTGAAAGCCTTCAGCAAGGAGAACAGTGAGGAGCACAGTTGTGACATCACCAAATCTTCTGAGGTTACCAGTCAGAGGCAGTTATGACTTAGATCTCACACTGATTTTGGGTTCACACCATTGCAAATTGGATGCGGGCTCCCCACATCCAATTCTCAATAGCAGGAGATTTTTTACCGGCTCTCTATAGAGTCGGTTCACATATCTCCGCATGCGGCTTCGGTGCAAATTTGCAAAGGAGCCCTGTGCGTCTTTTGGTCTGTTTCAGGTCCGAATTCAGCCAAAAATTTGGGCTGAAATTGGACCTAAAAACGGTGAACGGGGACACACCAGACTCCTGCTGGGAGCCGCATCGGTATTAGGTGTGAACCCAACCTGAAGATATACAACTATGAAGCTGTAGGCCCAGGAGGTATAATCACGTACCAGGAAGTGTATTGATATTTTGTCAGGAGAAATCCAATCTTCACTTTTTGAGTTCAGGTCCACAAATAAAATAAATATAAGTGAGCTCTTTTATCTGGTAAATCATTTGTATTTCAGTCAATACAGTCATTAGTTTTACACAGCTTTACAGTACATACATTTGGTTCAGCTAAGACAACATTCATATGTACATCAAATATCTATATTCTTATTATAGCAGTAATCCCTATTTTGCTACTACTATTATTTTAGCTCTGTGCTATGTAAACATTGAATATGATATATACATATTACAATTCATCAGAAAGGAGCAATACATACTGGATTATACACTGTTTCTGTAAACATCATTTATAGAGGTCATGCAAGGAAATGACTATATGCAATGTGAAGGCACTCATAGCAACCATTCTGGTATTGGTTTGCTCTACTTATATCAGATATACTGTGATGCTTTCAGGTTTTAAATATTGCAATTTGTCTTATTTAATTATTTGGAAGAAACAGGCATGAACTCTAATTCACCAAAAAAATATTACCTTTAATTAACCTACTTCAGTAAAATGATAGCTGGTTGGCCTTTTTTGGGTTACTTATCAAATAACAATGCTGCATGTACTGCCTTTGTATAGACCTTAAAGTATAAAGCCTCGTACACATGATCGTATTTTCTGCCGGGAATTGTGTGGTGACAGACTGTTTGCCTAAAATCCAACCGTTAGTACGCTCCGTCAGACAATTGTTGTCCAACTTCCCGCCAACAAAGGCTAGTACATTTTCAGCGGACAACGGTCTGTTGTCAGATTTTCGGATCCTGTGTCAATGATTCAATGTCATCGAATCAATGTTCACCAAACACGACATTAGCAGAAGGTGCCCAAAGGGTGGTGCTCAAGAGCTGAAATTCCACGTAGTACGTCACTACGTTCGCGTTTGTTGGCCGACAAGTGGGTACTGTTAGTATGCAAGACAAGTTCCTGGGACAACACGCCCTTCGGACAAAAGTCTGACACTCTGTTGGCCAACAATCGGATTGTGTGTATGAGGCTTAACAGTAAATAGGGTTGAGTAGAGTTAATTTGGTTAAATAAGAATTCCATGCAAAATTACTAGGGAAGACTTTCAATTATGCTTGCTGCTTAGATAAATCCTGCTTGAGTAAAAAAACTACACTTTAAGATTTTGTTTAGAGGGTTATTTGCATGTGCATGTCTGTATGTGTGTGTGTTTTAATGTGTATTCTCTTTCTGTATTGGCGATTTAAGTTTTTTTTTATATTTAATTATTTATTCACTATCTGGATTATTTTTGCTTCTGTGAAAACAGTGTAAAATAATGAGGCCTAATGAGGGTTTGTGTTTTGCACAAGGCCAGGTCCAGGATAATTGAAAGGAACTTCTTTCCATCAAGAGCTATTTAAAGCCACTTGTATCCTTAGAAAACACATTTTTACCTTTAGAATTTTACCTTCCCCACTGTCTTTACCGCAAGTCGCCAAATGGTGAAATTGCATCAAAATATTCAGATTTCTATTAAGTTTCAGGAAAATTAAAACTTTGAATTTAATTTATCATTAGTAGTAATTTCTTATTGATGCATTTGTCGGATATTCATTTGTTTGCACTCCCACAAATACAGAGAACTCAAACTGGGCATACTTTATCCATCTGATCTGCCAGTATAAGGCTTTGTGTGAGGAGATGACCAACTGGTCATGTAAAATCCATCCATGTCTGATTCTCACAGGAAGGCAAACTTAATGACCAGCTGACAGAGAGTGTGTAAGTACCGTCATTCTGGCTCCACTGGGAGAAACCTGACTGTTGGCTGACAGAGCGGTGATACCGGATCTTCCTGTGTTAATGCAGTTTTGGTTTGTTTTGGTTCACACCAAACTTTTTAACTGCAGTTGCACTAACTTGAGTTTGTGCCGCTTCTACCAACAGATTCATTTAGACCCATGTATAAATTGAGAGGTGGCTGAACTACTTTGTCAATTGGGGGAAAAGTTACAGGATTTCTTGACAGATAGTTTTGCTATCAATGGATGAGTCTGCTCTGTTTGTTTGTAGGAGTGTTGAGAAGTAGAGGAGCAATATGATCTTCTTCCATGATGTAGTGTTCAGGCCTGAGTGGCCAATTATCAGGTCTACATATGGTTCATATGGTCATAAAGGTCATACATCCTGTGTAAGCTTAAAAACTGACATACAGCTTAAAGTATAACTAAAATTATTTAAAAAAAAAAAATTAGCTTTGGATAAAGTGGAGAGATTTTAGAACACCTGTAACTTTGTACTGCTGTCTGTGTCCCCATTAAGGATATTCATCCTCTCTATTTGTCCTGTTTGCCATTATCATTGAGAGTAAAAGTTAAAGAAAATCACAAATTTTGGGTTGTCCCCAGAAAAGTAGTAGAGGGGAAATCTTCCAACGGGTACACTAGTTCTGGTGTCCTAGTGGTCGCCAAGGAATTCCTTTAATTTGAGGGTATTTCCTTTCACTTCCTGTTTGGCTATAGGACAGGAAGTGAAGGGAAATCTCTGAAATGGGAAAATAAATCTGACAGGGATTATAACCTTACCTTACTCTATCTAAAAATAAAAAAAAAAAGCTTTGCCTATAGTTCTACTTTAAGCAAGTATTAGACTCAGAGCTTGTGGAGTGGTGGGGAAGTGTGGGGTATTACTATTGGTATTGGGTTAGTGAGGGGGTGACCTATCAATGGAACCATTCACTTTGCCTTTGGCATTTGCAGCCTGTATATTAACATTACCTTTGCTAGGAGTGAGCTAGTGTTTCTGTCCAAAAAAACAAGTAAGGGACAATGTTGTTGAGAAGTACAAGTCAGGGTTAAGTTATAAAAAAATATCCAAATCTTTGATGATCTCTAGGAGCACCATCAAATCTATGATAATCAAATGGAAAGAACATGGCACAACAGCAAACCTTCCAAGAGACGGCCGCACACCAAAACTCACAGACCGGGCAAGAAGGGCATTAATCAGAGAGGCAGCACAGAGACCTGAGGTAAGCCTGGAGGAGCTGCAGAGTTCCACAGCAGAGACTGGAGTATCTGTACATAGGACGACAATAAGCCATATGCTCCATAGAGTTGGGCTTTATGGCAGAGTGGCCAGAAGAAAGCCATTACTTTCAGCAAAAAACAAAATGCCCCGTTTTGAGTTTGCGAAAAGGCATGTGGGAGACTCCCAAAATGTATGGAGGAAGGTGCTCTGGTCTGATGAGACTAAAATTTAACTTTTTGGCCATCAAAGAAAACGCTATGTCTGGCGCAAATGTAACATATCACATCACCCAAAGCACACCATCCCCACAGTGAAACTTGGTGGTGGCAGCATCATGCTGTGGGGATGTTTTTCAGCAGTCGGGACTGGAAAACTGGTCAGAGTTGAGGGAAAGATGAATGGTGCTAAATACAGGGATATTCTTGAGCAAAACCTGTGCCACTCTGTGTGTGATTTGAGGCTAGGACGGAGGTTCACCTTCCAGCAGGACAATGACCCCAAACACACTGCTAAAGCAACACTTGAGTGGTTTAAGGGGAAACATGTAAATGTGTTGGAATGGCCTAGTCAAAACCCAGACCTCAATCCAAAAGAAAAACTGTGGTCAGACTTAAAGATTGCTGTTCACAAGCGCAAACCAACCAACTTGAAGGAGCTGGAGCAATTTTGCAAGGAGGAATGGGCAAAAATCCCAGTGGTAAGATGTGGCAAGCTCATAGTGACTTATCCAAAGCGACTTGGAGCTATGATAGCCGCAAAAGGCTCTACATGGTATTTACTTTAAGGGGGTGAATAGTTATACACATTGACTTTTTCTGTTATTTTGTCCTATTTGTTGTTTACTTCACAATTAAAAAAAAAAAAAAAAAAAACATCTTCAAAGTTGTGGGTATGTTCTGTAAATTAAATGATGCCAATCCGCAAACAATCCATGTTAATTACAGGTTGTGAGGCAACAAAACACGAAAAATACCGGGGGGGGTGAATACTTTTGCAAGAAGGCACTGTACAAAATAGCATTGTTACTTTTGTATTTAATGATTTATTCATCTGTAGATCAAAGGGATGAGCTAACCCTTATTTTGCTCTAATAAGTCCTAAGGCTGCGTACACACGAGCGGACTTTCACGCGGGATTGTCCGCCGGACTAGAGTCCGCCGGACAATCCGCCAAATACCCATGCATCCGGATGACCGAGAAAAGACGGCCTTCATCAGTCCTCTAGGGATTTTCGAGTTCGACCGAATCCACAAGGATTAACAGGGGCCCCCGCCACTTTACAGAGACTGATGGAGAACACTGTGGGTGATATAAACTTGGTAGAAGTGCTAGTACACCTTGATGATATCATCGCGTTCGGCAGAACTTTGGAGGATCATGAAGCTCAGTTGGAGAAAGTTTTCCAATGATTACATACAGAGGGGCTGAAGCTGTCATTGGAGAAGTGTCAGTTCTAACAGACTTCGGTCACGTATCTGGGGTATGTGGTGTCAGCCGAGGGAATAGCTACAGACCCTAGCCTTGCCCAAACACCGTCACTGAGTTGAGGTCGTTTTTGTGCTTCTGCTCCTACTATAGAAGATTTATAAAGAGCTTCTCACAGATTGCTCGGCTGCTGAACAAGCTTTTACAGAAACAAACGGAGGGAGATCAGCAAAAAGCTTAGAAGGGAGGCCCCAGGAAGCCCCATGAATCCATTCAAGAGCAATGGATGGTGAAGCTGCAAAAGGGCTTTTGATCGACTGAAGGGGAGCCTTGTTGAAGCACCAGTATTGGCCTATGCTGACCCATCTAAACCTGATGAATTGCATGTGGATGCCAGCAGAGATGGCCTTGGAGGAGAGTTGTCCCAGGAGTCGGAGGGGAGACTCAGACCAGTGGCCTATGTGAGTCACAGTCTCACCCCACCTGAAAAGAACTATCCTGTACACAAATTGGAGTTCTTGGCTCTCAAGTGGGCCGTGACTGTGCGAGCGGACGCAGCTGGGCGGCTCGGCGGGCGGGTGACAGAACGGATGGGAAGCTGCCAGCTGGGAAGCTCGGTGGGTGGACTGGCCAATCAGCGGGTGGCAGAGCAGAGAGATGACATCATCTCTCACCGCCCGGTGCCCGCCCTGCATCCCGGTAGTTCCGCCCTCACTCACTGTGCAGGCAGCAGAGAGATTACATCATCTCTCTGCTGCCTGACTCAGACTGGGACACAGGAAGTGACAATCCCCATTCCCCACCTTAGCAGGAAAGTGATTTGTGGCAGGTGATGTGGCAGGTGGATAATATGAAACTTGTGGAAAATCCGCAACTTGTGGCAGGTGACGTGGTAAGTGACAATGCGCAACTTGTGACACGTGACAATGCAGGTGACGTGGCAAGTGACAACCCGCAACTTGTGGCAGGTGACGTGGCAAGTGGACAATCCGCAATGTGTGGCAGGGGACGTGGCAAGTGGACAATCCGCAATGCGTGGCAGGTGACGTGGCAAGTGGACAATTTGTAACGTGTGGCAGGTGACGTGGCAAGCGACAATCCGCAACTTGTGGCAGGTGACGTGGCTAGTTGACAATCTACAATTTGTGGCAGGTGACGTGGGAAGTGGACAATCCGCAATGTGTGGTAGGTGACGTGGCAAGTGGACAATCCGCAACTTGTGGCAGGTGACGTGGCAAGTGGACAATACACAACTTGTAGCAAGTGACAATGCGCAACTTGTAGCAAGTGACAATCCACAACTTGTGACAGGTGACATGGCAAGTGGACAATGCGCAACTTGTAGCAAGTGACAATCCGCAACTTGTGGCAGGTGACGTGGCAAGTGACAATCTGCAACGTGTGACAAGTGACTATCTGCATCTGGTGGCAGGCAACGGTGGCAAGTGACACACTTAGGGTTCCCACTGATTCTGCATTATGGTGAGTTGAACTATTTCATTTTATATAACAATGTAATAATAGAAATAATGTTTTTCAATCATCCTGACACCATACCAACCATGGTGCCGTGATCATTGAAGCGCCAACATCAGCCATTGCCCATATAAAATGCCCCCAAAAAAACATATTTTCTGTCAGTTCCCCTCCCGAGACTAGACTCTGGATCTGCCCCTGGGTGAGGATGAGGAACATAAGTTTACTGTTAAGCCTCCCTAGCCCCGCAAGTCCGGCCCTGTCCTGACTAGGGATGAGCTGAACCCCCCCCCACCCCGGTTTGGTTTGCACCAGAACCTGTGAACGGACCGAAAGTTCGCACAAACGTTAGAACCCTATTAATTACAATGGATGTGAACGTTCGAAATCTAAAGTGCTAATTATAACGGCCAATATGCATGTTATTGTCCTAAAAAGGGTTTGGGGACCCGGGTCCTGCCCCAGGGGACATGTATCAATGCAAAACAAAGTTTTAAAAACAGAAGTTTTTTCTGGAGCAGTCATTTTAATGATGCATAAAGTGAAAAAAAAGAAGTGAAATATTCCTTTAAATATGGTACCTGGGGGTGTCTAAAGTATGCCTGGGAAGTGGCATGTGTTTCCTGTGTGTAGAACTGCCCCTGCACAAAATGACATTTGTAAAGGAAAAAAAGCCATTTAAAACTGCTTACAGCTTTAATGTCATGTCTTGTCCTGGCAATATGGATGAAAATCTTTGGGATTAATGGCATGGCTACCATCACCAGCCCCTTTGGGTCTTGTATGGATATTAAGGGGAACCCTGCACCCAAAATAAAACCCTATACCTAAAACCCTATATACCCAGCAAAGGTAGATACAGATGTATACTGTGCTGTGCTGGAGGCACAGAACACACACCAACTCCTGCAGATGGCTGTATTAGAGAACACCAGCAAATATGGGTAGATACAGGTGTATACTGTGCTGTGCTGGAGGCACAGAACACACACTAACTCCTGCAGATGTCTGAGTCAATAACACACTGTCCCTGCCTATCTATCTCTCTCCCTGCACCTACTGCCTGTGGCCAATTATGGCTCTCCTTGCTGCCGGCGCTGCGATTGGCCAAGCATGCGGGGTCACAGTGCATGCTTGGCCAATCATCAGCCAGCAATGCACTGCGACTGGCGCAGTGCATTGTGGGCCGTTCGTATCACACGAATTTGATGCGAACGGCCCACAAAGTTCTGGTTTCGTCGAACGGCCGATGTTCGATTCGAACATGGGTTCGAATCAAACACCAGGCTCATCCCCAGTCCCAACACACGCAGCCGCATACAGCAGGAGGCAGGAGCGGGAGCAGAGTGGGCAGGGCAGAACGCTTGAGCGCGCCTGTGAAGGGACATCGTTTTTGGCACATGAGGAGGCTCTGGATTCTGGAGGTAGGAAGGGAGTGGGAGACTGTCATCTGTTTTGCACTGTTTTGCTATTTTTGTGAAGAAAATGTTTGATATATTTTTTCATTAGGATAATTTCAGCACAAAGAGACCTTGAGCAATGCCAGGTTCAAGGGTGCAGAATGTTCCTAAGACCTTAAGAATAAACTTGATCAAACTACCATTAGGGCCACTGTTCATCATTGCTGTCTTATTTCTCCCCTATTTGTCTTGTATTTACACAGAAGTTTAATCAGAACAGAACTTGGTTAGAAGGCATGGAGGTCAATGGCATTAGTTCATTTTTTGTGTGTGTGTGTGTGTGTGTGGAGGGGGGCGGGCTGGGGGGGGGGGGGGGGCGGGGGCCTGGGGGGGGGGGGGCGGGGGGGGGGGGGGGGGGGTGGCGGGGGGAGTTGGGGGGGGGGGGGCCGTAGGGGGGGGGGGGGGGGGGGGGGGGGGGGGGGGGGGGGGGGGGGGGGGGGCGGGGGGGGGGGGGGGGGGCTACGTGGGGGGGGGGGGGGGGGGCGGGGGAGGGGGGGGGGGGGGGGGGGGGGGGGGGGGGGGGGGGGGGGGGGGGGGGGGGGGGGGGGGGCGGGGGGGGGCGGGGCGGGCTGTGGGGGGGGTGGGGCGGGGGGGGGGGGGGGGGGGGGGGGGGGGGGGGGGGGGGGCCGGGGGGGGGGGGGGGGAGGGGGGGGGGGGGGGGGGGGGGGGGGGGGGGGCCGGGGGGGGGGGGGCGGGGCTGGGGGGGGGGGTGGGGGGGGGCGGCGCAGGGGGGGGGGGGGGGGGGGGCACGGGGGTGTGGTAATCTGTTGTTCAATGGCATTAGTTCATTTTGTGTGTGTGTGTGTGTGTGTGTGGAGGGGGGGGGGGGGGGGGGGGGGGGGGGCTTACAACATTTTGCTATGGGGCCCTGTGATTTCTAGTTATGCCCCTGGAAGACAGACACAGTTTTTGTTTTATCCAGCTGTATTTGCTCAACTTATAACATCCAAGTGAAAGATATAACACCAACATGTCAGAAAAATTTTTAAACACAGAATCACTGAATTGGAGAAAGGATCACCCCCTTGTGTCATTATTTTGTTGAATCGCCTTTTGCTTTAATTACAGCCTTTGATCTGTTGGGCTATGTCTCTACTAACTTTGTACATCTAGCCTTTGCAATATTTGCCCACTCTTCTTTGCAGAACTGCTCAAGTTCAGTTAAATGTGATGGTGACTGTTATTGGACTGCAGTCTTCAAGTCATTCCACGGATTTTCAATGGAGTTTAAGTCAACTTTTGTGTTGATGCCAAATAATTCAATTTTAGTCTCATCTGACTATAACACCCTTTTCCATGTGGCCTCAGAATCTTCAAGGTTCCTTTTGGCAATGCTCAGTCATGACTGCATGTGGCCTTTCTTGAGGAGTAGATTTTTTCTGACAACCCTCCCATACAAGCTACATTTATAGATTTTGTGATATCGTTGTCACATGCACACAAAGATCACTCTTTGTCATAAATTTCGGCAACTGCTTCAGAGTTGCTGTAGGCCTCTTGGTAGCCTCTCTGACCAGTTTCCTCCTAGATCTTTCATCCAGTTTGGAGCGACATCCTGTGTTGTACCAATTACCTTCCACTTCCTAATAATAGACTTCACTGTGCTTCTAGGCATTGATAAAGCCTTTGACATTTTTTTGTCTCCATCTCCTGACTTATGCCTGTCCACAACTTTATCAAGGAGACCTTTTGACAGTGCCTTGCCACCCATAGTTGATTTTTTGCTTTAGTTGCACTACCAGGGACTGAAATGCTCCAGGAAAGCTCTTTCCATGCTGAACTAATCACAATGACCACAGCTGATCACAGTTGAAAGACAAATGGCTTTGTGTACCATTGAGAAGGTGATTAGCTACACCTGATTGAGTTTACAAGTAATTTTTTTTCTAACTGTTTTTGAATTTTTTCTAACCATTTTTCTGACATGTTGGTGTTATATCTTTCACTTGGATGTTATAGGTTACACTGAGTAAATACAGCTGGATGAAACGAAAACGTTGTCTGTCTTCATTTTAGGCTGCAAAGCAACAAAATGTGATTTTCTATACCCACTGTATATTATGTAAGGCTGGGTTCACACCTGTGCGAATTGGATGCGGTCTTCCCCGCATCCAATTTGCATAGCAGGAGATTGTGAACGGCTCTCTATAGAGCCAGTTCACACATCTCCGCAGCGGCTCTGGTGCGAGTTGCACAGGAGCCCTGTGCGTCTTTTGGTCTGTTTCAGGTCTGAATTCAGCCCAAAATTCAGGCTGGAATCGGACCTGAAACTGTGAATGGAGATGCACCGGACTCCTGCTGTGAGCCGAAGCGTGCTACAATGTGAACCCAGCCTTAAAGCGGGAGACCCGCAAAATTCTTTTAAAAAAAAGTCAGCAGCTACAAATTCTGCAGCTGCTGACTTTTAAAGTAAGGACACTCACCTGTCCCAGGGTCCAGCTATGTCGGCACCCGAGGCCGAACCGTCCCTCGGATGCTGCTGCCGCCATCTTTGGTATCGGAATCAAGAAATGAAGCCTTGCGGCTTCACTTTCCGGTTCCCTACTGTGCATGCGTGAGTCGCGCATCGCAACCTGAATGGTTCGTGCTGTCTCTGGGACCCGTGTGTGTCCCAGCAGACAGAGCGGCGGGACAGGAAGAGGCATAGACTCCCGTGGGAGTCTAGTCTTAGACAGGTATCTACACCCACCTCCCCCCTATAAGGTGCCAAATGTGACACCGGAGGGGGGGAGGGTTCTGAAAAGCGGAGGTTCAATTTTTTTGTGAACCTCCGCTTTAAAGAACATGTCTTGTTCTTCTGCCAGGGACACGTAACTGCTCCCCCCCTCCACTAGCAGTTATTTGAGCCTTGGTTGAGCTAAATGTTTGGTCTTGTGGTAGGAGCTCCTAATGCCCCGTACACACGGTCGGAAACTCCGACGGGAAATGTCCGATCGGACCATGTTGTTGGAAAATCCGCCCGTGTGTAGGCTCTATCGGACTTTTTCCGTCTGAATTTCTGACGGAAAAAATTTGAGAAAGATGGAAAGATTTGAGATCAAATTACGAGACCAAAGCTATTGGCTACTAGCCTCTACGTAGTTCTGTCGTACACAACGAGCGTCACCACGTTCAGAATGATCGGATTTTCCGACAACTTTGTCTGACCGTGTGTATGCAACACCAGTGTCGGACAAAATCCGTCGGAAAAAATCTGACGGATTTTGTGGTCGGAATTTCCGACCGCGTGTACGGGGCATATGTAGGGCTTTAGTATTAAATGTTTAAAATGGCTGATGGGTAGACAAACCCTAATAAAAAATAAAAAAAACATATTGAATGATGCCCCATATTGTTCCCAAAATTGCTTACATGAGTGCAGTAGGCCCAGCACCTATCAGGTAATGTATGTAAAGCAGATATGTCTACAGTGGGCACACACGGCAAATATTGAAAGGGTATGTGTTCATTTTGAAGAAACAGGAGCTGTAGGAGGTGCACATGTAAAGAGCTCATTATACAGGCGCTGCTCAAAGGATTTCTCTGAACTGCTGTAACATGTTACATTTGGCTTTTATTGTTGCATTTTTAACACAGAAGCGAAGCAGAACCAGCAAAAGGAAAAACTTGAGATACTATTTGTTTTTCTCTATTGCAGGTCACACTGTATTACTTTTAATGGACATTAGACTTCAAAGGGGCTTAAATTGTCAATGTGATAAGGCCACATGGTGCAACCAAGATTGTCATCTAATTGGGAACAAAGAGGCCAAATGATGATTAAAAGTCACCCAACACATAGGCTTCTTCAGAGAGGTCCAGTTTTTGACATGACTTCAGTATAGGCTTTGCCGTTGCTAACAGGGACACTTGCAGACTAACGTAGGACAACCTGGTTCTCCAGACAGCCTAGGATATCGTTCATTTTGTCATGCAGAGACGTGCCGAGGAATGTTTAGTAATAAGGTGAAATGACAAGATAATTGGGATATAATTATGCACTTTGGTGTTGGTAGGATCTGGAAGCATGAATGAATTAGCCTTTGGTTAAAGTCTACAGAATAAATTGCCTGTAAAAAAGAAAATCCAGCAGTAGTTATATCATCACTGATCTATAAAGAGCAATGTGATGTCACACCTCTAGGGAAAATCTGACTTTAATCTGGGAAACAAATGCCCAGATATACAAAGGGTATTAACATGCTATGTTTTCAGAATAATGCAACCATAATGAAAATTCTCCATTTTGTATTTTGTAAATTGCCTGGGTGTGTTACTTGGGTGTGGTTTGGGACTGATCTTAGATAACCCATATACAATTCCTCTGTTTTTCTTAGAAAAACAGATAAACAACAGGTTGATTTACTAAAGGAGTAGAGGATGTTTGCTAAGCAAAGTGAATGTTCCCTTAGCCTAGTGAATACAATGAAGCTATGTTAACTTTAAAAATCCAATCATGGGTAGGGACAATTAAAATAAAAAGGATTTTGCCTTGAACATGATTGAATAATAGAAAAGTACACAGCTTCATTTTTTTCACTATAAGTGAACATTCTTTGCACAAATAAACCCCACTGTGTATGGGTGAAGAAAACAATTTACTATGTACTTAATTTCCATATTTATGTAGCACCAACATATTTTGCAGAGTACATACAGCCATTCACATCAATATCTGTTCAAACAGGTACTGACAAAGTCATGTCTGTACCAAACTCATACGAGCACATGCATGCTAGGGTACACAAACATTTGCAAATTTGCATATTCCATGGACTAAAACACTCAGGCAGGACCATGCAAAGTGCATTGAGATGTATGGATGTGCGTATGACATCTAGACATACTTTTTTATACTAAGACAAAGTTGTCTTTTTATGGTGGTGGAAGGTGGTATTATTTACTATTAAAGTGAAAGTAAACTTCCATCTCTGAATTTTACCTATAGGTAAGCCTATAATAAGGTTTACCTATAGGTAGTCTAAATATCTCCCAAACGTGCACCGTTTAGAAGATATTTACTGTATATGCAGCCAGTGACATCACTGGTGCATGCGCTCTGAAGAAACGGCCACCTGGGCCTTTCCTTCAGAACCCTGTGCTGTAAACAGCAACTCCGGCACACATGCGCGGGAGTGAAATCTTCGCGGCTCCTGTCAGTCACAAGTCCGAAGTCCGCAAACCCAGAAGCAAGACGGATGAAAATGGGAGCGCCTGCAGCTCTGACATCTCAGTGCTGGAAGGGCTTTGTTTTAAGGTAAGTTTAACATAATGTGCTAGTGTGCGATGCAGGGTACAAAAAAAAATGTCCAGCGATTTACAACCACTTTAATGATTATTTTTGTCTTTAATAAAGCTTTTTCTACATTTGCTAAATTGTGTAGTTTACACTGATTTTGGTCCACTTTAAAGCCCAAGAGGCTCAGATGCATGTTCCTTTATTAGCAAAGTTTTCTTTTCTATTTGCCAAATATTTTGTGTAGCACTAACTGTAATTAACATTTTTTCCCACTGACCCAATCGTTTTTTTAGGAATACCCTGTAACCTGAAAAGTAAGAATAAGAACATTAGTATGCCCTTATGGAAAGCATTAAAGTGATATTAAAGGCAGATTTTTTTGTTTAAAAAAAACAACAAACATGTTATACTTACCCACTCTGTGTACTGGCTTTGCACAAGGCAGCCCCGATCCTCCTCTTCTCTGGTCCCCTGCTGGTGTTCCTGGCCCCTCCCTCCGGCCTATTGCCCCCATAACAAGCAGCTTGCTATGGGGGCACCCGAGCTGCTGCTCTGTGTGTCCATTCACCCACGAAGCATGGCTCGGCCCCACTCCTGCTCTCTCTTCATTGGCTCACTGGCTGTGATTGACAGTAGGGGGAGCCAATGGTTACTGCTGCTGTCTCAGACAATGAGTAGGGAAAGACCCCAGAGATCCAAGGCTCTCTCGTGCACATCGCTGGATCAAGATGGAGCTCAGGTAAGTTTTTGGAGGGTCTGAGGGGGCTGCTGCACACAGAAGGTTTTTTACCTTCATGCATAGAATGCATGAAGGTAAAAAAACCTTAAGGCTTTACAACCAATTTAAGTTCCTTACAGCTGGCTGGAAATCAGAGCCATAAGACAAAAAGAAGTTTAGCTAAAGTTAACTAAGGGTAGGTCAACATCCCAATAGTGTAGGAAAAAAGCAGGGTTCCCCCTTGCAGGACTTTAAAGGCCCTGGTCGTTGTATAACAATGCAAGGAAATACAAAATGTAGGAAAATTGAAGAAAGGTAGATAAATGCATTATAACAAATGGTAAAAACATATAATTGACATGTAACAAGCAAAAGAAAGAAGTGGCTGTATGCCTTAGAAGTCAACAACACAATGGTGACTGTACGTTGCTGAAGGTCCTGGACCATCGTGATGCAAAGACGGAGTCCTGGAACCACACCCAACGCATTTCAGAATCGCTTCCTTCTTCAGGGATGTATTAGTAGATGAAAACATTCACACTACAATACAAATAAGATTTATAAGATACAGTGTAAATTATATATCAGAGCCATGGGTGACCCTACAATCAGATTTACAAATTCACTTAAGCTGTTCATACATGGATTGAAATTCAGCTGGTTCATTTATGGGCACCCTGGTTGTACAGAAGTTGATCAACCAGCCTGTTGGGTTTTACCCGCTTATTCAGCGGCATTGGCTATAGCTGGCAGCACTGATCATTGCATTCTGATGGTGAGGAAGTCTCCCTGCTGTCAGAACAAAATAACACAGTGGGGGTGACTCCCCCATCCACATCAAATGTGTGGAAGAGGGAATTGGGTCTTTTTTTTTGTTCAAGCCACATGGCCATTGTATTCACTGTATTCTGATGTCGCAGCTGCCTGTAAAACCAACTGGCGGTGATGGTGATGATGGAGGAATTTAATGATATTTCACTCGCTCAGCCCATAGGAGAAAATCTAGCTGTGTGTGATGGCCTTTAATACAGCTTCATCTTGTACATACAGTTCAGTTCTGTGCAGCAATAGAAAGTTATCACAGAACTGGGAAGAGAGCAGAGATTAGAAGCCAAACTGATAAAGAGCAGTTAAAGGGAATAACTAACAGAATGAAATTTTGAGGACAAAGCGATCAATAGGGAATATGTTCACTTTATATAAATATATGAATGGCACCTATAGAAAACTCAATGGAAAGTTTTTCATTTAGGGTTACTGCAACAAAAAAAAACGATTCCCTTTGGATGGATAGAGGTTTATTCTTTAAATGAAAAAGTGTTTCTTTTTACTGTAAGGGCTGTGAAAATGTAGAACAGTCTTCCACAGGGACTAGTTCTAACAAGTGCTGTACATGGTTTGAAGAAAGGATTGGATGCTAAAGAAACAAAAAAGAAAGGGTCACCTGAAAAGCTTAAAGAGGAACATCACGCAAAAAAAAAAAGCCAAATATTGTAGCTGGCGAATTTTAAAAATCAGGTACCATACTTACCAGTCCCTGGAGTCCAGCTCTGTCCTACCATAGTTGATTCCTCTCACTGCTGTGGGTCCGCAGTGTTGCCATGTTAAATTTGTGCATGGGCAAGATTGCAATGAGAGGGCGATTGGGAAGTGACATCGTTCTTGGAGGAAGTGGAAGTGGGTACTCATCAAAAAAAAAGTTACCCGTCCCCCGCAAAAAAAAAGGAGGAGGAAAGGTGTCACTTTCACTTTTGAGTGAAGCTTCACTTTATTTCATTAGAATAGATAAGTTATTTTATCTCCATTTTCTTTATCACTTTAACTTTTTCTCCTAAAATGATTTGTTTAAAAGCATCAATATCATTTGGTGTGGGGTCTTATTTTTTTTCACTTCTGTTGGAAACATTCTTTTCTTATTTTTGTTATTTGGGGTTACAAAGTTTTCTCTTATCACCTTCCTAATGGCTCCGGTTTCCTACGTAGGAAACAAAAAGGCTAAGTTCACAATCGTGCACGTTCCCGAAACGAGAGAGAAATGCGTTGGTGTTTAGCAGACCTATGAGGAATGTCATCAATTCATGGCATCCCCATGCATCTGCAAAATGCCTTACAGGTAAAAACATTGGAGCATATGTCCTTGTTCATGCGGGTGCTTTGCACAACTCCCAGCACATAACCGCAAATAGCTGCATCTTCTAATTCATCTCAACCGGCGACTGTATGCAGCAGCAGTAGGTCCTGTGAAAGTTGTGTGCATGAAGCCAAAGGCAGAGTATAGTGTATTTTCAGTGGGCACACATTTTTCCATCATAGCTGCAGTGTTTACCAGCCCAGACCCATTTCCAGTTTTTTTTTTTTATGATTTTATAAACCTACTTACTCTATATTATGTTTAATGGAGAGATGTTTTTTTGCAACCAAAATAACTATGTAATATAGGGTGTAGGCATTATGTAAACATTTAAAATGAAAATAAGACTAATAGGACGAAAGAAGGGACGAATTCTGGAAATGTTTGCAGAGGTTAAAGCAGCAAGATTTAGCCAGTGATCGGATGTAGGGCCCGAGTTATAACAATTATTTCTCACACACAGCATGGGCATACTTACAATTACATCCCAAAACACATTCTGCTATGCCTCCTGAGTATGAGGATAACACACGTGTAAGACTTTTTCACAGCCCAGATGCATACATGGGCCCAAAATCCAAGGAGCCCCTAATTCAGGTGTTAATATGCATCTAATTTCCTGACTACATATCACATTTGTGGAGGCCCTGGAGCACCAGAATAGTGGAAACCCACACAATTACCCCATTTTGCAAAACAAATACTCCAAGGTATTTTCTAAAAGGCATAGTGATTTTCCATTATTTTTTCAATTTTTTGCCACAAGTTTTTGGAAAATGCAGGAAAGAAAATAAAAAATATTTTTTTTATACAAAGTTGTCAATTGATAAGATATTTCTAACATACATCATAGGCATATGTGAGACTTTTTCACAGCCTAGCCACACAGAGGGCCCCAAATCTAAAGAGCACCTTCAGGCTTTCTAGGGGCATAAATTACACATCTAATTTCTTTACTACCTATCACATTTTTGGAGGCCCTGGTGCACTAGGCCAGTGGAAACACCAACAAAATTATCACATTTTGGAGAGTAAACACCCAAAGGTATTTTTTTAAGAGGCACAGTGAGTCTTTTAAAGACTTAATTTTTTTGCCGTAAGTTTTTGGAAAATGCAAAAATACTTTTTTTTTTTACATACATTTGCTAATTTAATTCGATATTTCTCACACACAACATGCACATACTTAGAATTTCACCTCAAAACACTTTCTGCTACTCCTCCCAAAAATGACGATACCACATGTGTGAGACTTTTCCACTGTGCTGATTACGTACCAGACATTGTATCTTGTGTATCACACAAACCAACCAATATTGTTAAAACCATTTTACTGTGATGGTTGCCTCTCTACAAATAATATAGCTTATGTAGCATCACCTATCAAAGTCCCCACTTCCTATAAGACAAGCAAGCCTAGCCTACTGGTGTGTGGCTGCCCCAAGGAATGCCATGTTTACTGGCCAGGAAGTACAGGAGGGTGAAGAAAGGAAGAAAAAAAAAAAGAGTTCCTGTGGTTCCAAGAGTGCAGTTGTCCACAGGGTATGGTTGGGACTTATGTCTCACAGGAATGTAGTCAGCGTCATGCAAACAGGCAAAAGAGTGGTCCAGGCAGCAATGTGGTCAATAAACTGCGGCAAGTAAAAAATAACTACTACTACTACAATCCGATAAACCGGATGGAAATAGATACCCAATTAGCATTGACAATAGGTGTATTTCAGAAAGTATTGACACTGTGATCCAATGTTGAAGATGGATAACCTATTTACATTGTCAGTGAAAACACAGTATAAAATAAATTAAATTAAATATAAAACTTTGGAGGATAATTGATACTGGTCAAAATTATCACTAAAAATGTCCACAAGATAAAGGTTGCTAATTCAATAAGTCCTCATTCCAGTGACATAAGATCATATAAGGATAGTGCTTTCACGCCACACCGCTGTGCTCCACATCAAAGAGGGGGCCACCACCAATATATAGGCTCCTTACCAGATGGTAGATAGAAACTGACACTCAAATTGAGCACTAGGCAGAAATCCTGACGCTTAGAGGGGACACACACCTCCAGGGATAGTATGCAGGGATTAGCCACTCGGTACCATATACTCCAGGGAAGACCCAGCGTGATGAATATAGTAATGGTCACAGCACTCAGAGGTGCATCCAAATGGTAACATAAAAAGAGTAAAAGCAGACCATCGTGTGATACTGTATGGTAAATTTTGTTTTTTTATTTAAAATAGGATTGTACTCACATTTGCAGTGAAACGATAAGCATAAAAGAACGTTTGAATGATTTCTAACAAGACGCCGGCCGGCATCGATTCAAAACCCTTCCTCCTTCCTGAAACAAACGCAGTGACGTCACTGCATGCCCATGTGTAGTGGTCAATAAACAGGCCAGGATTGCTACAGGCAGAATTTGGAAGCAACACTGCACTAGTGTGGTGGTGATCAGGGACACTGTAACTTGTGTGGCGGTGATCATGGACACTATAACTGGTGTGGAGGTGATCAGGTAGAATATAACTGGTATGACAGTAATCAGGGACAATTCGATTGTCGTGGCAATAATCAGGGACAATATGACTGATGTGGTGGTATACGGGGACAATATGACTGGTGTGGCGGTGATCAGGGACAATATGACTGGTGTGACAGTAATCAGGGACAATACGATTATGACAATATGACTGGTGTGGTGATATACAGGGACAATATGACTGGTATTGCCACTGGAGAGACACTCACAGCAGCCTGGTACAAGGATCAGTGTTCTGGTGGACACAGTTGGTCACAGATGGTGCCGCCATGATCCTTATAGAGTGCACATGAGCTGCCGATGCAGGAGACTATGTCTACCCAGATCAGCGCTGTTCCCGTCTGGCCAATGCTCACAAATGGCCAGACGAGAGCAGCACTGATGTGGGTGGACATACCTGTACAGCCTCCAGCATCGGGTGCTGGTACATTATCTGTGACCCGCTGTGTCCACCAGAACACTGATCATTGTACCAGGCTGCTGTGAATTGGTTAATGTAATAAGGAATCATCAGTGTCTAATTGCTTTGCTTCAACAGCTCCATTTGAAAATAAAAAAGGAGAGAACACAAAACTGATGTCTTGAGAGTCCAAGATTCTTTATGGTTATTATCATATGTAACAATAGTAAGTCAGAAGACAGCCAATGCGTTTTGGAGGTCAATAATCCTTCATCAAGGCTTGGGCAATGTAGCAAATGTATGTCTATTGGACTTAAAGCAAAAACTCTTGGATACAAATCTCTGAACAGAGAAATAATTAATATGCAAATGCAGCATCTACAGGCAAACTGTTTGTCTTTGATTGCCTCTTAAGGGGATCACTTGGTGCTCTCTCATTTTTTACCCCCTTCCTGACCAGAGCATTTTTTGTGATTTGACACAGGCATCTATTACTGCTTAAAGTGTGAAATGTGGGAGCTGTAGCTCTGCAAGATAGTTATGATCTGAGAAACAGGCGGCAGGATAGGTATTATAGTCTTCTTTTTTCCGGGTGATTTTTGGGTGGAGTTTTTGTTGAAGCAACAAAATCATTTAAGGGCTCATTAGCACTGGTCCCCAGGAGTCAGTGGGACCACACAAACAGCTTCACCTAGAAATGAAAATGTGTGCCACATTTAGTAGTGTACACAGAGTAGGACACAGCTGCACCTTATCTGCAGATTTTATGGTTGTACATATACATGTGTAAAGTCACTAAAAGAACTGTGCATGTCTAAAGCAGGATATACACGCATAGTTTATTTTGTTCAACCAGCGGGCTGGCTTTTGTTGAACAAACAGCAATACACACATGCCAAAGTCTGCCAGTCCCATTGAACCAGACAAATTTTATTATGTGTATTCCCAGCTTAATGCATCTAAACGTGTATAAATATCATACTTCTGCAGAGTTCAGGTATGTACATTTTATATATAATAGTCTGACGGGGATCATCGGGAAGAGGTTGTCTCCTTTTCTTATAGACCTATAATTCCTACACCCCACCTCCCTGTTTTTTTTTTTTTTACCCTCCTCCTCTTTCTTCCTTTCCTTCCCATCTCTTTCTAATCCCTATGTTTTCCTACTGTTCCTCCTCTGTAGATACATATACCGCATTCAATGTACATGACACTGTGAGAAAATGGGGATTGCCTCTCCAGGTCCCAAAACCAACAAATTGTACTACAAATTATTTTTAAATTGCTCTATTTGGAATCTGGTTCACTTACTTTGTTGAAAAAAGTGGTTGTGTATTATTAATGTATTAAAAAAGTATAAAGGTTACACACGGTCAGACTTTCCGATGGCAAATGTGCAATTGGAGCTTGTTGTCGGAAATTCCAACCGTGTGTAGGCTCCATCGGACAGTTTCCATCGGACCAGATCTGGTTCTCAAATTTTCTGACAACAAAATCCGTTCTTGTAAATTCCGATCGTGTGTAGACAATTCTGATGCACAAAGTGCCACGCATGCTCATAATCAAGCAGAAGAGCAGCACTGGCTATTGAACTTAATTTTTCTCGGCTCGCCGTACGCGTTGTACATCACCGCGTTCTTGACGTTCGGAATTTCCGACCAAATTTGTGTGACCGTGTGTGTGCAAGACAAGTTTGAGTCAACATCCGCCGGAAATAAACCATGGGGTTTTTTTGTAGGAATGTCCGATCGTGTGTACGCGGCGTTACTCTTTTACTTGTAAGGACAATTTGAATGTTTCTATAAACCTCTGATTAAAACCTGAAAACGTAATAAAAAGTAGATTATACACAAAAGTAAGAACTTTATATGCATATTTTTAATATAGTGTCTTCTGTTAGCTCTGCCAGCAAGAACCTGCATTTCATACAGGAAATATATACAGGCTATGCCCGTTTGAATGAGAACTTAAACAGATTTAAACAGCCTGAATATTTCCGAGGATAAGACTATAATTAAACCGGAAACACAGTTTAAACATGTATGACAAGCTTTCCTTCTGCTTAGTGCTTAGTGTGAGCTAAGAAGAGTCCAGGCCACTGATGTATGAGTCACACTGCAGCTCACCTTACATCAGTGACTGTGCCTGTCAGAGCGTTGTTCCTAGTGGGTGTAGTCTCCTCACCAGGGTGAGGTAAGGTACGTGTATTATTCCAATTGTCTCCCTCTGGCACTCTGGCAAAACACACAGAGAACTTTATTTTAAATAAATGTTTTTCATTGCAGATGAAAATTACAGTGGTGTTTTGTATATCGCTGATTCAGTGTTGCCAGTCCTCAAACTTGGTTGTGCATGGTTTTAAAAGGTTAAGTTCACTTTTAAGAAAAACATATTGAATGCACATATTTTTGCAGGAAAAAAAAATGTGTATTTATTAATTTTTTCCACAGGAGCCTGCAAAGCATTGCACCTACGATCGGTGGATTGCCGGTGCAATGTCTTGCTCCTGCAGACTCTTTCTCCAGCTCTATGTCTGTACTGAGGTGCAGGCTTGGAGAGCTAGAGGAAGTGCCAATGGGCTACCAGTGATTACTGCACTTGTGTTCTATTGACACGTTGGCAGATGGGACTTGTAGTTCATTTATTCACAAATCTCTGTGAATGAATGATGCAGCTGTGCACACTGAGAGTTAGCCTTTAACCACTTCAGCCCCGGAAGATTTTACCCCCTTCCTGACCAGAGCATTTTTTGCGATTTGGCATTGCGTTGCTTTAGATGACAATTGGTGGTCGTGCGCCGTTCAATAAATTGGGTGGTCCTGCGACGTTGCACCCAAACAAAATTGACGTCCTTTTTTTTCCACAAATAGAGCTGTCTTTTGGTGGTATTTGATCACCTCTGCAGTTTTAATTTTCTGCGCTATAAACAAAAAAAGAGCGACAATTTAGAAAAAATTTCATGTGCGTTTTAAAAAAAAGTAGACCATGCTGCATTTTTTTAAATGTAAATGTACTGGAATACATGTGAACTCACACAGAACTGCACACTGAATGCAAAGATTGTGGTGCTAATGAGTTCTTACATTTGAAGAGCCACTTTCCTTAGAAATTAAATCGACCACAGTCAATGCAAAGACTGTAGCACAGCAATTCCAGGGATATGTAGCTCAGTTGCTGAGTGATTGACCCTTTGCGGCACTTAAAGCTAGCTGAAGAATAGCGATGTGATGATTCCGTTACACAAGTGACTTCGATAAGCACTGTAGTCAGCTACAGCAACTTTCCAGAGAAAATAAGCAGGGAGCTGCGTAGCTGTCATAGATCTCTGCTATAAAGTTCCCACTGTGACATGGCATTTAGCCCCATTTAGACTTAGTGTGAGCATAACCAGGCGATTCAGAGGCTTTTTTCCCTGTCCGTTTGTACCCAAATATTTTATGTAGTTAGGAGCAGAATTGCATGTTTTTGGCTCTGAAGACTTTTAAATAGAAGTGCCTGATAAATACCCATAAACAAGCATTTTCAGGGGCTACTATTACAGTCTGGGGGGGGACGACAAATATCTTTGCCTCAAAGTAGTTCATGTACTTTTTCAAGCTTTACATGAAAGGTGACATAATGCTCAGGTTCGAACAAGCCCAATAGAGAATAATGGGATTCTTCATTATGAGCTTCAGAAATCACATGACAAATCTCTCAGGTGCGAATGGAGGCTTATTTGCGATGTATAGTTTATTCTCAACAAATATGTTTCAATCACATAAAAATAAAACAAAAAATTAAAAAAGAGAAAACACTATCACCACAACTGTGTTTATCATAAGCGGTCAGTAGTGCCTGTATTTACTTGGCCATCTTATTGAGCCACAGCCCTACCATACTAGTCTTGAAGCCAATCAGTTTTTTGATTGCTCATTACTGAATGTGACTTTCACACTGGGGCGTTTTTCAGGCGGTACAGCGCTAAAAATAGCGCCTGTACACCGCCTGAAAAAAACCGGCCCCATTCACTCCAGTGTGAAAGCCGGAGGGCTTTCACACTTGAGCGGTGCGATAGCAGGACGGTAAAAAAAGTCCTGCTAGCAGCATCTTTGGAGCGGTATAGGAGCGGTGTATTCACCGCTCCTATACCGCTCCTACCCATTGATTTCAATGGGACACCGCGGTAATACCGCGGCAATTCCGCCGCAAAGCGCCGCTACGGCGGCGCTTTGTGGGGGATCTTAACCCCTTTTCGGCCGTTTGCGGGGGTAAAACCGCCCCGCGAGCGGCCGAATACCGCGGCTAAAACGACGGTAAAGCAGCGCTAAATATAGCGCTGCTTTACCGTCGCCGCGGCTCCCGCCCCAGAGTGTGGAAGGGGCCTTAGGGACCTTAGATTGTAAGCTCCTTGAGGGTAGGGACCAATGTGAATGTACAATTTATATGTAAATCGCTGTGTAAATTGACGGTGCTATATAAGTACCTTTAAATAATAATAATAATAATTACAAGTGACTTATTAATATAGAAAGGTAAAGCGCTGCAAGTAATTATTTATTAAAGGTGATTTTCCTGTGCTTTTAAGTACAATTTTTAAGTTAGTGACATAATTTCTTAAAACCTAATGTTAGCCAAAACTTTTTTTGTTTTGGACTTTGCAGTAGTACATTGATGGCAAAATCTCAAAATCACATAAAATAGATACCGTTGGGAAAAGTGGACGCTATATGGTACCTAATGGTGCTGTTTTTTACTTTTAGTTTTACCAGCATTTCTTAACCACTTCACCTCACACACCTACTGTATGAACGTAATTTTTTTTTTTTTTCAGTTTTGCAATTTTTTTAAATGCAACCCTAAAAATGAATTATGCGGCGTACACGCGCTCGGACTTTCCCGCGGGATTGTCTGCCGGACCTAGTCCAGCGGACAAACTGCCGGACTTTCCAGCGGAGGTCCCACACACGCCCGGACTTTTTCGGCGGACAATCCGCGGGAAAAAGTCTGCAGGACTTTTGAAATGAACGGACTTGCCGACACACGATCGGAAAGTCCATTAATTTAGAACGTGACTGTAGGTAGACGGGACTAGCGAAGGCAGTGAATGCCGCCGCGCTAGTCCCGTCACCTGGGATGGATTTAAAGGGGATACCTACGCCGAAAAAAACGGCGTGAGGGTACCCCCCAAATCCATCTCAGACCCTTATCCGAGCACGCAGCCCGGCCGGCCAGGAAAGGGGGTGGGGACGAGCGAGCGCCCCCCCTCCTGAGCCATACCAGGCCGCCTGCCCTCAACATGGGGGGTGCCCTGGGAAAAGGGGGGCCCTGCGGCCCCCCCACCCCAAAGCACCTTGTCCCCATGTTGATGAGGACAAGGGCCTCTTCCCGACAACCCTGGCCATTGGTTGTCGGGGTCTGTGGGCGGGGGGGCTTATCGGAATCCGGGATCCCCCTTTAATAAGGGGGCCCCCAGATACCGGCCCCCCACCCTATGTGAATGAGTATGGGGTACGATGTACCCCTACCCATTCACCTAAGGTGTAAAAGTGTAAATAAAAAAAAAACACACAATTTTTTAAAATATTTTATTGCACAGCTCCGGGGACTTCTTCCGTCTTGGGGGGTCTTCTCGCCAGACTCCTCCGCTCTCTTCTGCTCTTTTACCTGTTCATTTCAAAAGTCCCGCGAACTAGCACACAGACCGCGGGATTGTCCGCCGGACTGCAGAGTAAATTTTAAGTCTGAACTTAAAACTTAGTCCGCCGGACTTTTGGGAGGAAAAAGTCCGCCGGCGCCCATACACGGGCGGATTGTCCGGCGGACTCTAGTCCGGCGGACAATCCCGCGTGAAAGTCCGCTCGTGTGTACGCAGCCTTAGGACTTATTAGAGCAAAATAAGGGTTAGCTCATCCCTTTGATCTACAGATGCACATGTCACATGGTGACCCGCCCCCTGATCTACAGATGAAGTACTTTACATTTTACACCTTAGGTGAATGGGTAGGGGTACATCGTACCCCATACTCATTCACATAGGGTGTATCTGGGGGCCCCCTTATTAAAGGGGCTCCCAGATTCCGATAAGCCCCCGCCCGCAGACCCCGACAACCAACGGCCAGGGTTGTCGGGAAGAGGCCCTTGTTGTGGTACGGCTCAGGAGGGGGGGGCGCTCGTTCGTCCCCACCCCTTTCCTGGCCTGCAAAAGTATGCCTACGCTAGCCCCCCACCCCCCCCCGGTATTTTTTGTGTTTTGTTGCCTCACAACCTGTAATTAACATGGATTGTTTGCGGATTGGCATCATTTAAATTTACAGAACATACCCACAACTTTGAAGATGTTTTTTTTTTTTTTTTTTTTTTTTTTAATTGTGAAGTAAACAACAAATAGGACAAAATAACAGAAAAAGTCAATGTGTATAACTATTCACCCCCTTAAAGTAAATACCATGTAGAGCCTTTTGCGGCTATCATAGCTCCAAGTCGCTTTGGATAAGTCACTATGAGCTTGCCACATCTTACCACTGGGATTTTTGCCCATTCCTCCTTGCAAAATTGCTCCAGCTCCTTCAAGTTGGTTGGTTTGCGCTTGTGAACAGCAATCTTTAAGTCTGACCACAGTTTTTCTATTGGATTGAGGTCTGGGTTTTGACTAGGCCATTCCAACACATTTACATGTTTCCCCTTAAACCACTCAAGTGTTGCTTTAGCAGTGTGTTTGGGGTCATTGTCCTGCTGGAAGGTGAACCTCCGTCCTAGCCTCAAATCACACACAGAGTGGTACAGGTTTTGCTCAAGAATATCCCTGTATTTAGCACCATTCATCTTTCCCTCAACTCTGACCAGTTTTCCAGTCCCGACTGCTGAAAAACATCCCCACAGCATGATGCTGCCACCACCAAGTTTCACTGTGGGGATGGTGTGCTTTGGGTGATGTGATATGTTACATTTGCGCCAGACATAGCGTTTTCTTTGATGGCCAAAAAGTTAAATTTTAGTCTCATCAGACCAGAGCACCTTCCTCCATACATTTTGGGAGTCTCCCACATGCCTTTTCGCAAACTCAAAACGGGGCATTTTGTTTTTTGCTGAAAGTAATGGCTTTCTTCTGGCCACTCTGCCATAAAGCCCAACTCTATGGAGCATATGGCTTATTGTCGTCCTATGTACAGATACTCCAGTCTCTGCTGTGGAACTCTGCAGCTCCTCCAGGCTTACCTCAGGTCTCTGTGCTGCCTCTCTGATTAATGCCCTTCTTGCCCGGTCTGTGAGTTTTGGTGTGCGGCCGTCTCTTGGAAGGTTTGCTGTTGTGCCATGTTCTTTCCATTTGATTATCATAGATTTGATGGTGCTCCTAGAGATCATCAAAGATTTGGATATTTTTTTATAACTTAACCCTGACTTGTACTTCTCAACAACATTGTCCCTTACTTGTTTTTTTGGACAGAAACACTAGCTCACTCCTAGCAAAGGTAATGTTAATATACAGGCTGCAAATGCCAAAGGCAAAGTGAATGGTTCCATTGATAGGTCACCCCCTCACTAACCCAATACCAATAGTAATACCCCACACTTCCCCACCACTCCACAAGCTCTGAGTCTAATACTTGCTTAAAGTAGAACTATAGGCAAAGCTTTTTTTTTTAATTTTAGATAGAGTAAGGTAAGGTTATAATCCCTGTCAGATTTATTTTCCCATTTCAGAGATTTCCCTTCACTTCCTGTCCTATAGCCAAACAGGAAGTGAAAGGAAAAACCCTTAAATTAAAGGAATTCCTTGGGGACCACTAGGTCACCAGAACTAGTGTACCCGTTGGAAGATTTCCCCTCTACTACTTTTCTGGGGACAACCCAAAATTTGTGATTTTCTTTAACTTTTACTTTCAATGATAATGGCGAACAGGATAAATAGAGAGGATGAATATCCTTAATGGGGGCACAGACAGCAGTACAAAGTTACAGGTGTTCTAAAATCTCTCCACTTTATCCAAAGCTAATTTTTTTAAAAAATAATTTTAGTTATACTTTAAGCTGTATGTCAGTTTTTACGCTTACACAGGATGTATGACCTTTATGACCATATGAACCATATGTAGACCCGATAATTGGCCACTCAGGCCTGAACACTACATCATGGAAGAAGATCACATTGCTCCTCTACTTCTCAACACTCCTACAAACAAACAGAGCAGACTCATCCATTGATAGCAAAACTATCTGTCAATAGGGATGAGCCGAACACCCCCGGGTTCGGTTCGAACCAGAACCTTCGAACGGACCGAAAGTTCGCGCGAATTTTCGAACCCTATACGTTATAATGGACGCGAACGTTCGAAATCAAAAGTGCTAATTACAACGGCCAATATGCATGTTAATGTCATAAAACAGGTTTGGGGACCCGGGTCCTGCCCCAGGGGACAGGGGCGGACTGACCGGTCGGTGACTCGGGCGCCGCCCGAGGGCCCGGGCCATTAGGGGCCCGGACTCGGCCACATGAGGGGCCACTTGAAACGGCTGTATTACATGCCGCGATGCCGCTAACAATACTGCTAGCGGCGCGCGGCTCCCCGCCGGCCCCTTCTTCCCTCCCGTCCGTCCCAGGTGCTTCTACTGTATGCGTCGTGACGTCACCTGGGACGGACGGGAGGGAAGGAGGGGCCGGTGGGGAGCCGCGCGCTGTTAGCGGTATTCGCGGCATGTAATACAGCCTGCCGAGTCCGGGCCCCTAATGGAAGAAGAGTGGAGGGGCCGGTGTATCGAGGGGGGAACCGTTTTCAGCACAACACCGGCGGGGAGCATCGGAATCGGCATCGGTGAGTCACGGGCCCCGGGTCCCCCCAGCCCGCAGTGTCACCCCAGCCCGCAGTGTCACCCCTACCCCAGAGTGTCACCCCAGCCTGCAGTGTCACCCCAGCCCGCAGTGTCACCCCAGCCCGCAGTGTCACCCCTACCCCACAGTGTCACCCCCAGCCCGCAGTGTCACCCCCCAGCCCGCAGTGTCACCCCCCCAGCCCGCAGTGTCACCCCCCAGCCCGCAGTGTCACCCGCCAGCCCGCAGTGTCACCCCCCAGCCCACAGTGTCACCCCCCAGCCCACAGTGTCACCCCCAGCCCACAGTGTCCCCTTGTGTGCATGTCCCCCCCTGTGTGTGCGCTCTCCCAGTGTCCCCCTGTGTCCCCCTGTGTGCGTTTCCCCCCCTGTGTGTGCGCTCTCCCTCCAGTGTCCCCCTGTGTGTGCATGTCCCCCCCTGTGTGTGCGCTCTCCCTCCAGTGTCCCCCTGTGTGTGCGCTCACCCTCCAGTGTCCCCCTGTGTGTGCGCTCCCCTCCAGTGTCCCCCTGTGTGTGCGCTCACCCTCCAGTGTCCCCCTGTGTGCGTTTCCCCCCCTGTGTGTGCGCTCACCCTCCAGTGTCCCCCTGTGTGCGTTTCCCCCCCTGTGTGTGCGCTCTCCCTCCAGTGTCCCCCTGTGTGTGCCCCCCTGTGTGTGCGCTCTCCCTCCAGTGTCCCCCCTGTCTGCGTGTCCCCCCCCTGTGTGTGCGCTCTCCCTCCAGTGTCCCCCTGTGTGCGTTTCCCCCCCTGTGTGTGCGCTCTCCCTCCAGTGTCCCCCTGTGTGCGTTTCCCCCCCTGTGTGTGCGCTCTCCCTCCAGTGTCCCCCTGTGTGCGTGTCCCCCCCTGTGTGTGCGCTCTCCCTCCAGTGTCCCCCTGTGTGCGTGTCCCCCCCTGTGTGTGCGCTCTCCCTCCAGTGTCCCCCTGTGTGTGTGTGTGTGCCCCCCTGTGTGTGCGCTCTCCCTCCAGTGTCCCCCCCCTGTGTGTGCGCTCTCCCTCCAGTGCCCCCTGTGTGTGCGCTCTCCCTCCAGTGTCTCCCCCCTGTGTGTGTGTGCGTGCCCCCCCCCCCCCTGCGTGTGAGCTCTCCCTCCAGTGGTGTGTGTGTGTGCGCTCTCCCTCCAGTGTCCCCCTGTGTGTGTGCCCCCCTGTGTGTGCGCTCTCCCTCCAGTGTCCCCCTGTGTGTGCCTCCCTGTGTGTGCGCTCTCCCTCCAGTGTCCCCCTGTGTGTGCGCTCTCCCTCCAGTGTCCCCCTGTGTGTGTGCCCCCCTGTGTGTGCGCTCTCCCTCCAGTGTCCCCCTGTGTGTGTGCCTCCCTGTGTGTGCGCTCTCCCTCCAGTGTCCCCCTGTGTGTGCGCTCTCCCTCCAGTGTCCCCCTGTGTGTGCGCTCTCCCTCCAGTGTCCCCCTGTGTGCGTGTGCCCCCCTGTGTGCGCGCTCTCCCTCCAGTGTCCCCCTGTGTGTGCGCTCTCCCTCCTGTGTGCCCCCCTGTGTGCGCTCTCCCTCCAGTGTCCCCCTGTGTGTGTGCCTCCCTGTGTGTGCGCTCTCCCTCCAGTGTCCCCCTGTGTGTGCGCCCCCCCCCCCCTGCGTGTGCGCTCTCCCTCCAGTGTCCCCCTGCGTGTGCGCTCTCCCTCCAGTGTCCCCCTGCGTGTGCGCTCTCCCTCCAGTGTCCCCCTGCGTGTGCGCTCTCCCTCGTGTCCCCCTGCGTGTGCGCTCTCCCTCCAGTGTCCCCCTGCGTGTGTCCCCCCCCCCCTGTGTGTGCGCTTGGTCCCCTTGAGTGTGGGGACCAAGGGGGCCCCATGATCTTCTATTGCCCGGGGGCCCCATGAGTTGTCAGTCCGCCCCTGGTTCAGAACATGTCACCTCACTTTCCGTCCCAATGACACCTGTTGAACAGGGCAGAAAAATTGGGGGTGGTGGTGGTGGTGGTGGACGGTTTTTGCCACAAGACTGTAAGCTCTCACAGTTACTCTTGGTGGGCGCAGGAATGGGCCCTGCTGTGAGTTATTAGATCAAGATTTGTAATTGCAAGCACCTGATGAACAGGGCAGAAAAATTGGGCCTTTGGCGGTGGTGGTGGACGGTGTTGCCACAAGACTGTAAGCTCTCATAGTTACTCTTGGTGGGCGCAGGAATGGGCCCCTGCTGTGAGTTATTAGATCAAGATTTGTAATTGCAAGCACCTGATGAACAGGGCAGAAAAAATTGGGCCTTTGGCGGTGGTGGTGGACGGTGTTGCCACAAGACTGCAGGCCCTCATAGTTACTCTTGGTGGGCGCAGGAATGGGCCCTGCTGTGAACTATTAGATCAAGATTTGTAATTACCCGCCCCTGTTAAACAGGGGCTGAAAAATTGTGCCTTAGGCACTGGTGCTGGTGCTGGTGCCACAACACTGCAACCCCTCACAGAGACTGTACTTGGAGCACAGCAGTCACACGTGTTGCGAAGCATTTTTTTAAAAAATTGTAAGTACACGCCCCTGTTAAACAGGGGCTGAAAAATTGTGCCTTAGGCACTGGTGCTGGTGCCACAACACTGCAACCCGGCCCTCACAGATACTGTACTTGGAGCACAGCAGTCACACGTGTTGCGAAGCATTTTTTTTTTTAAAAATTGTAAGTACACGCCCCTGTTAAACAGGGGCTGAAAAATTGTGCCTTAGGCACTGGTGCTGGTGCCACAACACTGCAACCCGGCCCTCACAGATACTGTACTTGGAGCACAGCAGTCACACGTGTTGCGAAGCATTTTTTTTAAAAAATTGTAAGTACACGCCCCTGTTAAACAGGGGCTGAAAAATTGTGCCTTAGGCACTGGTGCTGGTGCCACAACACTGCAACCCGGCCCTCACAGATACTGTACTTGGAGCACAGCAGTCACACGTGTTGCGAAGCATTTTTTTAAAAAATTGTAAGTACCCGCCCCTGTTAAACAGGGCCTGAAAAATTGTGCCTTAGGCACTGGTGCTGGTGCCACAACACTGCAACACGGCCCTCACAGAGACTGTACTTGGAGCACAGCAGTCACACGTGTTGCGAAGCATTTTTTTAAAAAATTGTAAGTACCCGCCCCTGTTAAACAGGGGCTGAAAAATTGTGCCTTAGGCACTGGTGCTGGTGCCACAACACTGCAACACGGCCCTCACAGAGACTGTACTTGGAGCACAGCAGTCACACGTGTTGCGAAGCATTTTTTTAAAAAATTGTAAGTACCCGCCCCTGTTAAACAGGGGCTGAAAAATTGTGCCTTAGGCACTGGTGCTGGTGCCACAACACTGCAACACGGCCCTCACAGAGACTGTACTTGGAGCACAGCAGTCACACGTGTTGCGAAGCATTTTTTTTTTTTAAAAAATTGTAAGTACACGCCCCTGTTAAACAGGGGCTGAAAAATTGTGCCTTAGGCACTGGTGTGGTGGCATGGATCATTGAGGAGGAGGAAGAGGATAGTCAGTGAACATAAGAGGACAGTCACTCAGCATCAGCATAGGCAGTCTTGAAGGGATGTGACATTAAAAATTATTCGGTTATATCCGCCTCAGGTGCCTGGTAGCTGGTGGTGATCCAAGACTGATTCATTTTGATGAATGTCAGTCGATCAACCGAGGCGGTGGACAGGCGCACCCTATGATCAGTCACAAATCCTCCAGCAGCACTGAATGTGCGTTCGGAAAGAACGCTGGAGGCAGGACAGGCCAGTAGCTCAATTGCATACTGTGCAAGCTCTGGCCAGTGATCCATCCTCAGGACCCAGTAAGCCAGAGGATTTTCGGTGGGAAAGGTGTCCAAGTCTGACCTTGCCCCAAGGTATTCCTGCACCATGTATATCAGACGCTGGCGATGGTTGCTGGAACCGATCATACCTTGGGGCTGCGGACTAAAAAATTGTCTGAACGCATCGGTCAGACGTCCACCTTCCCCACCGCTCCTTCTGCCACTGACCGAAGCCTCAGCAACTCGTCGCCCAGGACCAGGAGCTTGTAGCCTCCCAGTTTCTGGGAACGCGTTGCACAGACCTTTCTGCAAGGCCTCCCTGAGATGTCTCATCCTCTGCTCCCTCTGCGACGGCAAGATAAGGTCCGCAACCTTACCCTTGTACCGCGGATCAAGGAGAGTGGCCAGCCAGTAATGGTCCCTCTCCTTGATCCGAAGAACACGAGGATCCTTCCGCAGGCTTTGCAGGATCAGGGAGGCCATGCAGCGTAGGTTAGCTGAGGCATTCGGTCCGGAGTCTTCTGGGTCACTGAGGATGACATGATCGCCAGCCACCTCCTCCCAGCCACGTACAAGTCCACTGGCTTGTTGGGACTGTACATCATCCCTAAAAGACTGCTGCTGCTGATGCTGAGTGCCAGGCTCCACCTCCATGCTCACACAATCCTCCTCCTCCTCCTCCTCCTCCTCCTCCTCCTCATCCTCTTCCTGTGTGATGGGTGGGACAGAAGGAACACTGTCCGGATAAAGGGGGCCTTGAGAGGCAAGGAAGTCCTCCTCTTCCTGCCTCTGTTCTGCCTCAAGTGCCCTGTCCATTATCCCACGCAGCGTATGCTCCAACAGGTGGACAAGAGGGACAGTGTCACTGATGCATGCACTGTCACTGCTCACCATCCTCGTGGCCTCCTCAAATGGTGAGAGGACAGTGCATGCATCCCTGATCATGCTCCACTGACGTGGGGAAAAAAAACCAAGCTCCCCTGACCCTGTCCTGGTGCCGTAGTCGCAAAGGTACTCATTGATGGCCCTCTGCTGCGTGTGCAGTCGCTGCAGCATGGCCAACGTTGAGTTCCACCTGGTGGGCATGTCAGATATTAGGCGGTTCTTGGGCAGGTTCAGCTCCTTTTGCAGCTCAGTCAGCCGAGCACTGGCATTATAAGATCGGCGGAAATGCACACAGACTTTCCTGGCCTGCCTCAGGACATCCTGTAAGCCTGGGAACCTGCCCAAGAACCGCTGCACCACCAGGTTGAGGACGTGAGCCATGCAGGGCACATGGGTGAGCTGCCCCTGTCGCAGGGCGGAGAGGAGGTTGGTGCCATTGTCAGAAACGACCATTCCTGGCTTAAGCTGACGTGGCGTCAACCACCTCTCGGCCTGCCCCTGCAGAGCTGCCAGAACCTCTGGCCCAGTGTGGCTCCTGTCCCCCAAACACACCAGCGCAAGCACGGCATGGCATCTTTTTGCCTGCGTACTTGCGTAGCCCCCTTGTACGCCTACGGAGCACCGCTGGTTCCAAGGACAGAGCACTGGAGGAAGAAGAAGAGGAGGGGGTGGAGGAGAGAGGTGTGTCACAACCAGTAGCAGTAGTCGCGTTTTGGAGGCGTGGTGGCGGAACAACCTCCAACACTACTGCACCTTGTCCTGCATCCCTCCCAGCTGCCAATAGAGTGACCCAATGGGCCGTGAAAGAAAGGTACCGTCCCTGTCCATGCCTGCTGGACCATGAGTCAGCGGTAATATGCACCTTACCGCTGACCGCCCTGTCCAGCGAGGCATGGACATTGCCCTCCACATGCCGGTAGAGAGACGGAATCGCCTTCCGCGAGAAAAAGTGGCGTTTGGGAACCTGCCACTGAGGAACCGCACATTGAACAAACTCACGGAAGGGGGCCGAGTCTACCAACTGAAAAGGCAGCAGTTGAAGTGCTAGCAATTTAGCAAGGCTAGCATTCAACCGCTGGCATGTGGATGGCTGGGAGTGTACTTCTTTCTACGGTCCAGCAGCTGGGGCAGGGAAATTTGCCTGCTGCAATCGGACGTCGGTGTACTGCAAGTACTTGGTTGTGACACACCGAATTCTACACCTTCAGTCCTCTCAGAGCAGCTTTCAGAGAGGACTGAAGGTGTAGTGGGGATGGAGATCCCAGCTGAGGAGGAGCAAGGAGAGGTCCGCTTAGTTCTTTGGTGTGGGTCTTTTATGTGTGCCTGCCAACGAGCTGCATGGCAGGTCGCCATATGTCTGGTCATGCTTGTCGTGCCCAAGCGGCTGATGTTTTGGCCACGCGAGATACGCTTGAGACAAATATTGCAAATAGCAGTGGTGCGATCTGCTGCACTCGTCTCAAAAAAGGCCCACACCAAAGAACTTTTCTGATAACGTGCAGAGGCAGCGCCCTGCACAGGCGGAGCTCTGCGGTGTTGTACAGTTGCTGTGCTGGCCTCTACCTGGCCTCCAGGGGGCATCCTGCCTCGTTGGACATGTGACGCCGCATCCTCCTCCTCCTCGTCCTCCTCCTCATCCTCTCTCCCTTGAGGCACCCACGTGGAGTCAGTGACCTCATCATCCCCTCCCTCTTCACCACTAGAGCAAACCTGGCAGTAAGCTGCAGCTGGTGGAACAGTACTGCCAGATTCCTCAAGCTGGGTATCGTCATCCGAGCCTTCGAATCGTTGGGCATCCTCCTGGAGCATGTACCCAACACTGTGCTCAAAGAGTTCGGGGGACTCCTCAGGAGGACATGGTGGGTCTAGGGAAGGGGTGGCTGATGATGCTCTGTCAGTACCCTGAGCCTGGGTGAGAGAGGATGAGGAGGATGAGGAGGGCTTGGTCATCCATTCTACCAAGCCTTCAGCATGATGCAGCTCCACATGTCCAGCTGCCGAAAACAAAGACGCGCGTGTCCCATGGCCACGTGCTGATGACGATGCACGACCACGTCCACGTCCACGGCCACGTCCACTAGAAAACAGAGCCTGCCTGCCCTGTGTTCTTGGCTCTGCACGCTCTGCCTCCCCTTGGCGGTCTTCCAGCCATTGTAGTCGGTAGTCCTGTGGGTGCTGCTGAGAAGAAAAATATAGGAGCTCTGTGTGATGCCACTAACACACTAGAAGTCCTATGGGTGCTTCTGCAAAGAAAATAGAGGAGCTCTGTGTGATGCCACTAACACACTAGAAGTCCTGTGGGTGCTTATGCAAAGAAAATAGAGGAGCTCTGTGTGATGCCACTAACACACTAGAAGTCCTGTGGGTGCTGCTGAGAAGAATATATAGGAGCTCTGTGTGATGCCACTAACACACTAGAAGTCCTATGGGTGCTTCTGCAAAGAAAATAGAGGAGCTCTGTGTGATGCCACTAACACACTAGAAGTCCTGTGGGTGCTGCTGAGAAGAATATATAGGAGCTCTGTGTGATGCCACTAACACACTAGAAGTCCTATGGGTGCTTATGCAAAGAAAATAGAGGAGCTCTGTGTGATGCCACTAACACACTAGAAGTCCTGTGGGTGCTTATGCAAAGAAAATAGAGGAGCTCTGTGTGATGCCACTAACACACTAGAAGTCCTGTGGGTGCTTATGCAAAGAAAATAGAGGAGCTCTGTGTGATGCCACTAACACACTAGAAGTCCTGTGGGTGCTGCTGAGAAGAATATATAGGAGCTCTGTGTGATGCCACTAACACACTAGAAGTCCTATGGGTGCTTCTGCAAAGAAAATAGAGGAGCTCTGTGTGATGGGACTAACACACTTCAAGTCCTATGGGTGCTTCTGCAAAGAAAATAGAGGAGCTCTGTGTGATGGGACTAACACACTTCAAGTCCTATAGGTGCTTCTGGGAAGAAAATATAGCTCTGTGTGTGTAATGGGACTAACACACTTCAAGTCCTATAGGTGCCTCTGGGAACAAAATATAGCTCTGTGTGTGTGATGGGACTAACACACTTCAAGTCCTATAGGTGTGCTTCTGGGAAGAAAATATAGCTCTGTGTGTGTGATGGGACTAACACACTTCAAGTCCTATAGGTGCTTCTGGGAACAAAATATAGCTCTGTGTGTGTAATGGGACTAACACACTTCAAGTCCTATAGGTGCCTCTGGGAACAAAATATAGCTCTGTGTGTGTGATGGGACTAACACACTTCAAGTCCTATAGGTGCTTCTGGGAAGAAAATATAGCTCTGTGTGTGTGATGGGACTAACACACTTCAAGTCCTATAGGTGCTTCTGGGAAGAAAATATAGCTCTGTGTGTGTGATGGGACTAACACACTTCAAGTCCTATAGGTGCTTCTGGGAAGAAAATATAGCTCTGTGTGTGTGATGGGACTAACACACTTCAAGTCCTATAGGTGCTTCTGGGAAGAAAATATAGCTCTGTGTGTGTAATGGGACTAACACACTTCAAGTCCTATAGGTGCTTCTGGGAAGAAAATATAGCTCTGTGTGTGTAATGGGACTAACACACTTCAAGTCCTATAGGTGCCTCTGGGAACAAAATATAGCTCTGTGTGTGTGATGGGACTAACACACTTCAAGTCCTATAGGTGCTTCTGGGAAGAAAATATAGCTCTGTGTGTGTGATGGGACTAACACACTTCAAGTCCTATAGGTGCTTCTGGGAAGAAAATATAGCTCTGTGTGTGTGATGGGACTAACACACTTCAAGTCCTATAGGTGCTTCTGGGAAGAAAATATAGCTCTGTGTGTGTAATGGGACTAACACACTTCAAGTCCTATAGGTGCTTCTGGGAAGAAAATATAGCTCTGTGTGTGTAATGGGACTAACACACTTCAAGTCCTATAGGTGCCTCTGGGAACAAAATATAGCTCTGTGTGTGTGATGGGACTAACACACTTCAAGTCCTATAGGTGCTTATGGGAAGAAAATATAGCTCTGTGTGTGTGATGGGACTAACACACTTCAAGTCCTATAGGTGCTTCTGGGAAGAAAATATAGCTCTGTGTGTGTAATGGGACTAACACACTTCAAGTCCTATAGGTGCTTCTGGGAAGAAAATATAGCTCTGTGTGTGTAATGGGACTAACACACTTCAAGTCCTATAGGTGCCTCTGGGAACAAAATATAGCTCTGTGTGTGTGATGGGACTAACACACTTCAAGTCCTATAGGTGCTTCTGGGAAGAAAATATAGCTCTGTGTGTGTGATGGGACTAACACACTTCAAGTCCTATAGGTGCTTCTGGGAAGAAAATATAGCTCTGTGTGTGTAATGGGACTAACACACTTCAAGTCCTATAGGTGCTTCTGGGAAGAAAAATATAGCTCTGTGTGTGTAATGGGACTAACACACTTCAAGTCCTATAGGTGCCTCTGGGAACAAAATATAGCTCTGTGTGTGTGATGGGACTAACACACTTCAAGTCCTATAGGTGCTTCTGGGAAGAAAATATAGCTCTGTGTGTGTGATGGGACTAACACACTTCAAGTCCTATAGGTGCTTCTGGGAAGAAAATATAGCTCTGTGTGTGTAATGGGACTAACACACTTCAAGTCCTATAGGTGCTTCTGGGAAGAAAATATAGCTCTGTGTGTGTAATGGGACTAACACACTTCAAGTCCTATAGGTGCCTCTGGGAACAAAATATAGCTCTGTGTGTGTGATGGGACTAACACACTTCAAGTCCTATAGGTGCTTCTGGGAAGAAAATATAGCTCTGTGTGTGTGATGGGACTAACACACTTCAAGTCCTATAGGTGCTTCTGGGAAGAAAATATAGCTCTGTGTGTGTAATGGGACTAACACACTTCAAGTCCTATAGGTGCTTCTGGGAAGAAAATATAGCTCTGTGTGTGTAATGGGACTAACACACTTCAAGTCCTATAGGTGCCTCTGGGAACAAAATATAGCTCTGTGTGTGTGATGGGACTAACACACTTCAAGTCCTATAGGTGCTTCTGGGAAGAAAATATAGCTCTGTGTGTGTGATGGGACTAACACACTTCAAGTCCTATAGGTGCTTCTGGGAAGAAAATATAGCTCTGTGTGTGTAATGGGACTAACACACTTCAAGTCCTATAGGTGCTTCTGGGAAGAAAATATAGCTCTGTGTGTGTAATGGGACTAACACACTTCAAGTCCTATAGGTGCCTCTGGGAACAAAATATAGCTCTGTGTGTGTGATGGGACTAACACACTTCAAGTCCTATAGGTGCTTCTGGGAAGAAAATATAGCTCTGTGTGTGTGATGGGACTAACACACTTCAAGTCCTATAGGTGCTTCTGGGAAGAAAATATAGCTCTGTGTGTGTAATGGGACTAACACACTTCAAGTCCTATAGGTGCTTCTGGTAAGAAAATATAGCTCTGTGTGTGTAATGGGACTAACACACTTCAAGTCCTATAGGTGCCTCTGGGAACAAAATATAGCTCTGTGTGTGTGATGGGACTAACACACTTCAAGTCCTATAGGTGCTTCTGGGAAGAAAATATAGCTCTGTGTGTGTGATGGGACTAACACACTTCAAGTCCTATAGGTGCTTCTGGGAAGAAAATATAGCTCTGTGTGTGTGATGGGACTAACACACTTCAAGTCCTATAGGTGCTTCTGGGAAGAAAATATAGCTCTGTGTGTGTGATGGGACTAACACACTTCAAGTCCTATAGGTGCTTCTGGGAAGAAAATATAGCTCTGTGTGTGTGATGGGACTAACACACTTCAAGTCCTATAGGTGCTTCTGGGAAGAAAATATAGCTCTGTGTGTGTAATGGGACTAACACACTTCAAGTCCTATAGGTGCCTCTGGGAACAAAATATAGGAGCTCTGCCTGCCTGCCACGAACACACTACAAGTCCTATAGGTGCTTCTGGTAACAAAATATAGGAGCTCTGCCTGCCTGCCACGAACACACTACAAGTCCTATAGGTGCTTCTGGTAACAAAATATAGGAGCTCTGCCTGCCTGCCACGAACACACTACAAGTCCTATAGGTGCTTCTGGTAACAAAATATAGGAGCTCTGCCTGCCTGCCACGAACACACTACAAGTCCTATAGGTGCTTCTGGTAACAAAATATAGTAGCTCTGCCTGCCTGCCACGAACACACTACAAGCCCCTCTTTCTCAATCAATCTTTGTAACTGAATCTATCTAACTCAATCTCTGTAAGTGAATCTCTCTAACTATCTAAATGCAGCAGAGTGTCACAGAATCAGCCTGCTCAATCTGCGCCGGAACAGCATGTGACCGGCGCAGACGGCGTGGCGGCGTTTTATAGGGGGGGGCGTGTACTACAGCCCCTGAGCTGTAATTGGCTACAGGCGTCCTGCCTGTAGCCAATTATGGCTCTTCGAGTTTCCGGGGCTGTGATTGGCCAAGCATGCGGGGTCACAGTGCATGCTTGGCCAATCATCAGCCAGCAATGCACTGCGTCGGCCGCGCCGGCCGCAATGCATTGCGGGGCCGCTCGCATCACACGAACGTGATGCGAGCGGCCAAAATAGTTCTGGGCTCGCCGAGCGAGCGAACGCCCGGTGCTCGATGCGAACGTGGGTTTGCATCGAGCACCGGGCCCATCCCTATCTGTCAAGAAATCCTGTAACTTTTCCCCCAATTGACAAAGTAACACATTCTAGTTCAGCCACCTCTAAATTTATACATGGGTCTAAATGAATCTGTTGGTAGAAGCGGCACAAACTCAAGTTAGTGCAACTGCAGTTAAAAAGTTTGGTGTGAACCAAAACAAACCAAAACTACATTAACACAGGAAGATCCGGTATCACCGCTCTGTCAGCCAACAGTCAGGTTTCTCCCAGTGGAGCCAGAATGACGGTACTTACACACTCTCTGTCAGCTGGTCATTAAGTTTGCCTTCCTGTGAGAATCAGACATGGATGGATTTTACATGACCAGTTGGTCATCTCCTCACACAAAGCCTTATACTGGCAGATCAGATGGATAAAGTATGCCCAGTTTGAGTTCTCTGTATTTGTGGGAGGGCAAACAAATGAATACCTGGCAAATGCATCAATAAGAAATTACTACTAATGATAAATTAAATTCAAAGTTTTAATTTTCCTGAAACTTAATAGAAATCTGAATATTTTGATGCAATTTCACCATATGGCGACTTGCGGTAAAGACAGTGGGGAAGGTAAAATTCAAGTGGTTTGTGTGTTTTCTAAGGATACAAGTGGCTTTAAATAGCTCTTGATGGAAAGAAGTTCCTTTCAATTATCCTGGACCTGGCCTTGTGCAAAACACAAACCCTCATTAGGCCTCATTATTTTACACTGTTTTCACAGAAGCAAAAATAATCCAGATAGTGAATAAATAATTAAATATAAAAAAAAACTTAAATCGCCAGTACAGAAAGAGAATACGCATTAAAACACACACACATACAGACATGCACATGCAAATAAGCCTCTAAACAAAATCTTAAAGTGTAGTTTTTTTACTCAAGCAGGATTTATCTAAGCAGCAAGCATAATTGAAAATCTTCCCTGGTAATTTTGCATGGAATTCTTATTTAACCAAAATAACTCTACTCAACCCTATTTACTGTTAAGCCTCATACACACAATCCGATTGTTGGCCAACAGAGTGTCAGACTTTTGTCCGAAGGGCGTGTTGTCCCAGGAACTTGTCTTGCATACTAACAGTACACACTTGTCGGCCAACAAATGCGAACGTAGTGACGTACTACGTGGAATTTCAGCTCTTGAGCACCACCCTTTGGGCACCTTCTGCTAATGTCGTGTTTGGTGAACATTGATTCGATGACATTGAATCATTGACACAGGATCCGAAAATCTGACAACAGACCGTTGTCCGCTGAAAATGTACTAGCCTTTGTTGGCGGGAAGTTGGACAACAATTGTCTGACGGAGCGTACTAACGGTTGGATTTTAGGCAAACAGTCTGTCACCACACAATTCCCGGCAGAAAATACGATCATGTGTACGAGGCTTTATACTTTAAGGTCTATACAAAGGCAGTACATGCAGCATTGTTATTTGATAAGTAACCCAAAAAAGGCCAACCAGCTATCATTTTACTGAAGTAGGTTAATTAAAGGTAATATTTTTTTGGTGAATTAGAGTTCATGCCTGTTTCTTCCAAATAATTAAATAAGACAAATTGCAATATTTAAAACCTGAAAGCATCACAGTATATCTGATATAAGTAGAGCAAACCAATACCAGAATGGTTGCTATGAGTGCCTTCACTTTGCATATAGTCATTTCCTTGCATGACCTCTATAAATGATGTTTACAGAAACAGTGTATAATCCAGTATGTATTG
>CM053026.1:210235526-210238026 GCA_028564925.1 Lithobates sylvaticus
CGACTCGCGCATGCACAGTAGGAAATGGGCAGTGAAGCCGCAAGGCTCCACTGCCTGTTTCCCTTACTTTGAATGGCGGCGCCAGGACCCGAGAGCCGAGGGACGGGTCGGCCTCAGGCGGCCGACATCGCATGCACCCTAGAAAGGTAAGTGCTTATTAAAAGTCAGCAGCTACAGTGTTTGTAGCTGCTGACTTTTACATTTTTTTTAGCTGGCCCACCACTTTAACCACTTGCCGAACAGCCGCCTAGTTAACCCCTTGATCGCCCCTAGTGTTAACCCCTTCCCTGTCAGTGACATTTATACAGTAATCAGTGCATTTTTATAGCACTGATCACTGTATAATTGTCAATGGTCCCAAAAATGTGTCAAAAGTGTCCGCCATAATGTCGCAATCTCAAAAAAAAAAAAAGAATCGTAGATCTCGGCCATTACTAGTAAAAAAAAATTAAAATGCCATAAATCTATCTCCTATTTTGTAGACGCTCTAACTTTTGCGCAAACCAATCAATATACACTTATTGCGATTTTTATTACCAAAAATATGTAGAAGAATACATATCGGCCTAAACTGAGAAAAAAAAGTCGCTTTATTTTAAAAAAAATTTGGGGGTAATTTTTTACAGCAAAAAGATCACTGTATTGGTGTCACTGGTCCCCAAAAAGTGTAAGTTAGTGTCCGATTTGTCCGCTGCAATGTGGCAGTCCCGCCTATAAGTCGCTGATTGCCACAATTACTACTAAATAAATAAATAAAAATTCCATAAAAATATCCCATATTTTGTAGATGACATAACTTTTGCGCAAATAAATCTATATATACGCTTATTGGAATTTTTTTTTACCAAGTAAAGTAGCATAATACATATTGTCCTAAATATATGAATAAATTAGATTTTTTATATTTTTTTTACTGGGTGTGTTTTATAGCAGAAAGTAAAAAAACTTTTTCAAAACTGTTGCTCTTTTTTTGTTTATAGCGCAAAAAATAGAAACCGCAGAGATGATCAAATACCACCAAAAGAAAGCTCTATTTGTGGGGAAAAAAAGGATGTCAATTTTGTTTGGGTACAGCATCACACGACCGCGCAATTGTCAGTTAAAACTACGCAGTGCCGAGACGCAAAAAATGGCCTGGTCATTGAACAGCCAAATCTTCCGGGGCTGAAGTGGTTAAGCACATCTTACAAGAATGCAATTTAAAGAATTGGTGTTTTTTCCATGTCAACCTCAAAGTCACATTAAAAGTACCCTCTCCCGCTGTATTTTATTTTGAATTTAGTTTTTTTTTTTTTTACTTTGTAAAATGTTCAGCATTGCAATGTCCAGCTTCCTGTGCCTTTTTTTTGACAATAGCTTGCCTATTAGCCTTGGATTCATTATCAAGTTTTCCTCCCATATACTTCAAGGGGATTCACTGCTAAGTTCGGGTTTCTCATATTTCAAATAGGATGTGACTGTGCATGTTGTGGAGAGCAGCAATTAAAACACCAGCATTTGAAGATGCATATTTTTACTACATTCCCTTACCTAGCAGGCACAAAAAGGCGTATGTACTAAAGACATTGGATTCACTTCAATTATTCAATCGTGTGAAAAACAAATCACTGTTTACATATTATATCTGCACATGAACAGATAATTAAAGAATATCTAAAGACATTTCCTGTCACTTCCTGTCTTGTAGACTCCACAGACCGTGAGAGGATGGATACCTTTTCAATGTAAGAAAATTCTCCTCATACAGTTGTCACAGCAATAAGTGTCTCCACTGGAAGATTCCCCCTTTATTCCTGTTCTGGTGGCAACTCAAAACTTTGGATTTACCCTCACTTTTATTCCAGTTTACTATAGTGATTTGAACAATTAGAAAATGAGTGAATCTCCCTAATGGGGACACAGACAGCAGTGAAAAACTGACAGTGGTTCCAACCCCTAGCCACTCTATCCAAATCTAAAAGAAGAATTTACTCTTTTGTTATACCTTAAAACACCATGGCTAAGTGGTTAGCACTTCTGCCTGGCAGCACTAAAGTTGTAGGTTTGAATCCCAATCAAGGCACTACCTGCCTGGAGTTTGTACGTTCCTGAGCCTATGTGGGTTTCTTCCGGGTACTCCACACTCTAAAGACATGCTGGTAGGTTAATTGGCTCCTGTCTAAATTGGCCCTAGTGTGTATGAATGTGAATTAGGGCAGGGGGTGTGCCTGGGCACACCCTAATCACTACATGCAGTGCCGCTTCCCCCCATCCCACAGTGCTCCTGGCTTCCCTCCTCTTCCCCCAGCTGCTGCGGGGATGTTTTAGGATGGAGAGTGGGGAAATATGTAATTTACCGGTGCCTTCATTTTCTAAATGAACATACTCACTCCCTGTGTTCATTCATAACCGAAGCATAGTAACTGTGTTTACTAGGGTTCCGTTTGTGAATGAAAAGAAGCTGATCAGCACAAAGCACTTCCCATTCATTCACTGTTCAGTGCAGCTGAGGCTGCAGAGA
>CM053026.1:210243026-210265377 GCA_028564925.1 Lithobates sylvaticus
GAGACTTCACAGTTTGGAAAGTCATCCAAATCTCAGGTTTATGATCTGCAGACTTTGAAAGTTGATATAATATAGCAAGAGATGAAGTATTAAAAGCCTCTCGGTGTCATGCGTTATCAGGTACGGCCTCCTGAATAGGGTTCTATCTGTACTAGATCTCATTTTGGATTGAAACAAGTGAAAGCTTTAGGTCACCTTTTAACCCCCTTGGTATACAATAGGCTTAAGATGTCAATGGATATCTATTTATTGGCAGAACGGGAACACCAACCTAAATGGGATGATTTACAAAGGGGCGTGCCTTTTATGCCAGGTCATTGATTCTGTGTTCACTTGAAGCAACAAGTTAGGTTCGTTTTATTTTTTTTCCTTAACTTTTTTTTTTTGCTCTTGCGCATGTAACCAGATCAAGCAAGACACGTGTGTTGACTACTGATTTTACCTACATAAATACTACATAAACTGTACACATTTATGCAACAATAGATCACACATGACTAGAAGTATTTTTGTATTGCTTGACCCTCCGTACAAAACACAAATATTTTGTATCGCTACATTACTGTTCGAACTTATGGGACCCAGCAAACATGGCGGAGTGATTGGATGTTAATATTTTACTTACAGGTACTTAGAAAGTTTGGAGTTTAAATGATATCCTTTATTGGCTAATATGAGTTATTGACGATGCAAGATAACAGGATAACTCAGATCCCTTGAGAAACCTATAAGGCATAAGGAAAAAGTCTGAGCTATCCCAAAGGTTTGCATCTTTAATAACTCAAGTTAGCCAAAATAGGATATCACTTAAATTCCAAACTTTCTGCGTTAATGAATGGCTGAGATGGTACAACACTCAACTATGTACCAGTTGGCCTAGACCAATTACAGTTTTGTAAATCCTCCTCAAAATCATTCGGTAATCAGTATTGGATACAGTTAATATATCATACAAAGTTCAAACACTCCTCAGTCCAAAGTACATTATTTTATTTTTTTAATAAAATAGTAGAGCATGAAAAATAATTGTATGTTACAAATATATATAGATATGTACAAAAAAAAAAAAACAACAACAACTGTGCCTATTCCACACAGCAAAGAGCAACGCAACATACAAAGTTTCTCTTGCAGTATCTAGTGCTTTTTTGATCTATTCATGGCTAGAATTTGTTTCACAATAGAAAGAGTCAATAAGCCCTTTGAATTGATCCATCTCCTTTTTTTACCCAAACAGTCCCAACGTGTATAACATTTGGCTTGATTTCCATTAAAAAGCCACAGGGTAGGACTAAAAGGCCTCCAAAGGATGGATCCCTCAGTTCTTTTGTCAAGAAACCTTTTGTTGCCCCCTGTTTGCAGAAACATAATGCGTTTCTGCTTTTGACGTAGTAGGGGGGGAAAAAAAAAATATTGCACATTATTTCCCAGTGACAGACCTAAATACTGCTTTTGTAGCTTTAGAACGTCAGATCGCCTATGAGTGTCACAGAGGTCAGAAGGCCACCATTCTAAGGAAGGGTTAACAATATTTAATGCTACAATCTGTGGGGAAGCTTTATAAAAAAAAAAAAAGGAATAAGAACAAAATAATGTAGGTTAGGTGTGATCAAAAATATCAGTAGTTTTCAAACGCTTAGGCTGACTAGACATGATAATCAAAGGTGATGTGACCAATCAGAACGCTGCCAGAGAAAAGCGAGCAGAGGAAGTGTTAACAAGCTCATATTTCTCTGTGTCCGCCACAGATTTTCAAGCCTGCCTGAAAGCCTCTGTGACAGTTTATGGATCAGTCCCTTGTTTAAAAAAAGAAAATAGAAAGATGTGCTTAGTGTGTATGAGTTGGCCATGTCAGAAAAAAAAACTTTGCCGACTACACACTGGACAATCTCTGATCTTTCCTTAAACATGCATTACAGATCTGCCTATGGGTGGCCAACTTTAAGCTGGCCACACACACATTAAAATCTAATAGTACACCCTCCTTTACATTTACCAACGGCTAGTGCAACAGCCTACTAGATCAAATCAAAATTTGAGAACTTTTTAGGAAGGTCCTTCCACTACATAGATTTTGGTTAGTTTAAAGGAAACTGTACAATCAGATGTGTGGCCAGCTTTAGAGAAAGCTTGGAAGGTTATCAACTAGTGGGTGGAATTTCCAAATAACCCCAATTTCCCTTTAATCTGGCTGAGTCCTTAAAGCCCACTGAGTTTTGTAGAACTTGACTCCCTAAACTAAACTACCCCCTTACTTCGTGGACATCACTAAGCAAAACTAGTAAACTTCAACCTAATTAGGATTACACATAATACCAAACAAATTAGTACTGTAAGAGGGCATTTACCATAATGTCCCTTTAAGCCAGGCAAATCTATTTATCCACAGGATAAATAAAACTCAAGTTCTCTTTACGTCTTCTTAAAGTGATTTTACCTTGGCATGCTGCATTGTGGTGACTAAGACCCAAAGTTCAGAGCTGGGTTTGCTAGAGTGTGCAATTTCTAACAAGCAGTCCCCTTTGCCCACTCATATCATACACAGGTTGGGGGCTGTAAGGTTGATTCATACTTTCCATGGTGGATTTTTTGTGGGTGTTGAGTTTTTTTGTAAATTCCAGTACTTGTGATGACACTAGCAGGTTTCCGCCTGCTCCTCTTCTTTAATCGCTTGCTGAAAACATTCTGCCAGGACTGTAATGTCTTAGAAGTCCATATCCACATCCCGCTGGTGATACCCACCACTAACAACATAAATATTTTCACCATGAATATTTCCACTGCTGGGATAGAGTTTGTCATAGTACAGTCTAAGGTCTTAGTCTGAGCGTTCATCTTACACTTATCCTGCATGGCTAGTATTTTCCAGTAGTCCATGTTTAGTCGCTCATAAAAGTAGCAAGCGATGACACAGGTGGCAGGAACCGTGTAGAGGACTGAGAAGACCCCAATTCGGACCATTAGTTTCTCTAGTTTGTCAGTATTCTCCCCTCCGGTTTTCATCACTCTCCTGATATGGAAGAGGGCCACAAAACCAGACAAGATGAATGAGGTGCCTATTATGAGGTAGCATGCTAAGGGAATAAGCACAAAGCCCGTCAGAGCATTGACATCCATGCTTCCCACATAACAGACCCCAGTCAGTTCATCCCCAGCTACTCTCCTCATCACCAAGATCATGATGGTCTTCACAGCTGGGATAGCCCATGCAGCTAGATGGAAATAACTGCTGTTCGCTTCGATAGCTTCATGTCCCCATTTCTTTCCTGCAGCCAAAAACCATGTCAATGTTAAAATGACCCACCATAAAGAACTTGCCATGCCAAAGTAATAGAGGATGAGAAACACAATAGTGCAACCAGTGCTTTCTAGGCCCTCCTGGATAACATAAAGTTGTCCACTGTCCCTGTCGCAAGCGATACTATCAGCTCCAGCAAAAAGTCGAATGATGTATCCTACAGAGTACACACTGAAGCACATTGACAGAAAAATGATAGGCCTCTCTGGGTACCTGAAGCGTTGGGGGTCTATAAGGAAAGTGAGGACGGTGAAAGCACTGGAGAAAAAGCACAGGATGGACCAAATAGCAATCCAGATGAAGGCAAACTTCTTGTCATTCTTGCTCCAGTATACATCAACTCCAGATGTACAAAGCGGAGCACAAGACGCACTTTTCTCCACATGGTGAAACTTTCCTGAGTTTTCGCAGGTCCCTCTGCTTGGAATATCCTTAGGTTGTAGGTCATGGCCACTATTAGGTCTTGGCCTAAATATAGGAGGCAGCATACTTGACCCTCTAGGAGCCTCATCAGATCCATTATTGGGGGCTTCCATGCACAAGTAATTGGGGTCATTTTTATTAGGCAATTTGCTGCAGTCAAGAGAGTCTGGCCACTTAAAATTAAACTGCTCCATGATGGGAGAACACTTGAGCCTGGCTTGCTCACACATGACCCTGCAGGCTGGGATAGGGGTGGACACCTGCTCAGTACACATGGGAGCATACAAGGAGCACAAGAAGAACTTCAGATGACCATGACAGCCATACTCCACCAGTGGGGCAAACTCGTGCAGCTGGATGGCCGCCTCTCTCTGGTTTTCATGTCCCATCAGGTTAGGCATCCTGGTCATGTTATAGCCAATGTCCTTACACATAGGGATCTCAATGGCTTGACATCTGCCTTCCCCAGTCCGATCGGTGTCTATGGAGCTGATCCCAGAGCAGTGGCACACTCCTAGTAGTAGAAGCAGGGTAGATCTGAAGAGCGATGCGTGGATCTCCATGCCTGCAATTCACAGAAGACTGAGATAATAAAACACTGATGGGAAGTCAGGGCTGCATCCTTTCCTTCTGGATGGAATGGAAGAGATCAGTGTCCTCCACTGTGCTCCAGGAGAGATCAATGTCCTCCAACGCGCTTCCGAGTGATCGATGTCCCCAAAAGTGGTGTCGGAGAGCTGAGCGTGCTCCTGGAGCGCTCCGTGTCCCCGTGTGTGCAGAGATCAGCGCTCCACCAGCGGGGTCAGAGCCCCTTCCTCGCACATGTCCAGAGCCAGCCCGACGTGCCTCCTTCCTCCTATGTGCTGCACTTGTAGGCGATCGGTGGTGGCTGAGTGATGCACACACTCCTCGTCACTCCTCTTTCTGGAGCAGCTGTGTAGGGGGGCTGTGTCCCGGGATGAGAAAAAAAAACCTGTTGGAGATCCGCCTTGCATACGACATCTACTTTGCATAAGAAAGGTGAAGCTGACACGTTGATTAGTTTGCAATGGGTCGGAACGGCTGTAGCCCTCCAGCAGGACCCCTGCATAGAGCTATGATCCCACACTTTCCCTACTCCCCCCCTCTCCTCTCTCCTCCTCCTCCTCTTTCTTCTCCCTCCCTGGGGAACTTTTCCAAGTGTCTACAAAGAGCTGGCCCTCCAGTGCAGGTAGGAAGTGAGGGGGTGCAGGTACAAGGCTGCACTGTTTGTAAACACAACTTATTTATTTAGGGCTGACAGACAAAAGGCTTCCAGGTTTATGGCCACTTCCACAGGCAGCTCCCAAGGGTTGTAAATCCAGCTTTTGTTTCCTGATGACACTTGCGTTCTTTGAAGTTTAGCTACAAACGTAGATCAGGTTTTCGTAAGAAAAATAAAAGCCCCAAATCTGCGTTCAGAGAGGAGTTTTCCACCGTAACTTACCCCATATACGCATAAACGTGCGCTTATGCGCATACATTTATTCTAGTGGCTAGAATAAATTAATATTCTAGCCAAGAGAACGGTGGTTGCCAACAGTACCGAATTTATGAGGGAGAAAAATACACAATTACCCTGAGCCCCCCACTGGCAGAGGGGCCCCAGACTTCCTTTATATAAAAGTTTATTTTATATAAAATTTGTTTTAGTAAAAAATAAAGTGTGTGTGAGTGTTAGGCTTCATGTACACTTGGCCGTGATGTACTGCGTCCGCGGGAAAACGCAAAGCACGGTAAAATTGGTTTTGTCACGTTTTGCGATTCGTCCGTGTTCAGGAGAGGGAGGTTGAACCTCCCCTAACCGCAGCAGCTCCTAAACGATGCAAAAAGCCTATGTGTACATGGACACATAGGCTTTATGGAGTTGAATTTAGGAGCTTTGGCAAAAAAAAATGACAAAAGCTCCTAAACACAAGTTTAGTAGCTGTAGTGTACACAAAGCCATTAGGATGTTAATGACCACTGCCAGCATCGATTTATCATAGTGAGAAACATGAGCGAGAAGCTAACTCCCCCACTTGACCCTGATTAGGTCAAGGGGCGAATCCGATACTCCGTGGTCTCCAATAGGATGAAACTTTGTTAGCAAGTTTTAACCGAAATTATGAGATTGGTCGAATTTGGGACAGGCATGGGCCTGGATTAGAATTCGGCCAGAATGACATAACAGAGGGGTTGATTTACTGGAGAGTGCAAAATCTGGTGCAGCTGTGCATGGTAGCCAATCCGCTTCTAACTTCAGCTTCTTCAATTAAAATTATATTAAAGCTTTATTTTTTTATATTTATTTTACTCACCTGCTCTGTGCAGTGATTTTGCACAGGGCAGCTCTGATCCTCTTTTTTTTGGGTCCCCCGTCAGCGCTCCTGACTCCACCCCCTCGCTCGCCCCTACTGTCTACTCATTGGCTCACTAGCTGTGATTGACAGCAGTGGGAGCCAATGGGCCCCACTGCTGTCTTAGCCAATGAGGAGGGAGAGTCCCCATACAGGCAAGGCTATCATGAACATCACTGTATTGGAGGGGGCTCAGGTAAGTATTGGGGAGGGGGGGGGGGGGGCTGGGGGGATGCCACTGCACACAGAAGGTTTTTTACCTTCATGCATAGAATGCATGAAGGTAAAAAACCTTCAGCCTTTAGAACCACTTTAAGCTTTGACAATAAAACCTGGAAGCTGGTTGGTTTCTATGCAGAGCTGCATCTTATTTTGCACTCTCCAGTTTTAATCAACCCCAAAGTGTCAGATGAAATTAGTAGAGAGTAGAGGAACTTCCTTCCTTACACGTCTTGCACCGAGTGTAGTAGTGAAGTCAACTTCTAACCAGTGGGTTTTTTCGTGTCTTCTTTGGAACCTAACCTATTTTTTTGGTTAGAACAAATTCCGTTTATTATTCATTTCAGTTCACTTTTTTATTTGTCATATATTTTAATTTGTTGAGGGGCCCCCAAACTTGCCCCAGGCCCCCTCAAGGTCTAAATCCACCACTGGTTGTCAACTTATGAGCTAAAAGGGGCTTCAGTTGCAGCCCCTGACATCACCAAAAGGCCACACACATTGTTCAGTATATTTAATGCTTCAGAGGACTGTCAGAAACTGTAGACCTAATAAAGTAAATGAGGGTCAGAGAGTGTGGACCTGCTACATTTCTGGCTGGGGATATGCTGCAGAAGACAATACAAAGTGGAACATGTTACACGGGGCTAGTAGAGATCAATGATATTACCCTAGTCAATGTTCCCACTACAGACTGCTGAGGTCTGAGGGCCGCACATCATATACCAAAGGGCTGCTTGTGGCCCTTGGGCCACAGGTTGGGCACCAAGGCAATAGAATGGGTTTATGCTCATGTGTATCTAAACCCATATGAGCTTGAACCTGTATACGTAAGCGCAATGAGTTTATCCGTCTCAAAACCCAATATGAGTGAGAACATGCATACATACGCACAGAAAAATGTGCCATTAGAGGCATGGATGTTTGGAGAATTTCTTCATACGCCCATGTGCATGAGCATTAAAGCTGGCCATATGCAGGTAGAATTTTGTTCCAAATTTTTCATTTTCTCACCATTTTCAACTATAGTGACGAGAAAGTTTGAAGGAGCAGTATGGAAATTTTTTCTTGACAAACTTTTCTTTCTGGAAATGCTATACATGCCAAAATTGTTAAAAGCAAAGAAAATGTTTTTTTTTGTATTCAATAGTTTTAGCAAAGAAAATGTTGATGTACTTTTAAATGACAATCGTCAAGATTTTTCGTACAAAGTCTGTTCAAAAGTTTACTGGAGTACAGCCAGCTTTAAAAAAAAATTCTAAACGATTCCTCCATCTATGTAAAAACAGCATTGATGGATGAATCTCGCTCTGAGGCTATGGTATTCTGACTTCTGTTGTCAGTGGCTGACCAGAGTTCGAACTTGCTTTTAACACAGCTGAGTTCGATCTGTGATAGTTTCTTTCTTTTTTTTTTTTTTTTAGACTGCTTTCACGCTGGTTCGTTGCAGAAATGTGGTAAAAATGCACATGCATTTTTGACGTGTTTTTACAGTGCGTTTTGCACCTGTGCAAAAAGGACATGTGACTCCAAAAACGCTACAGCCAGTAGGTTTTTGGTGCATTTTTGCCAAGTTTTTGATGCAATTTCAATTCATTTCAATGTGGAGGTGTGCTTTTGGTAAAATGCAGCATGCAGAACTTTTAAAAACGTAATTGACCTGCAATTAACCAGTGTGAGGAGCTCCATAGGATTTAACAGTCATACATTTTTCTTCCGCTTTTGGTAAGGAAAAAACTGATCAGTGTGAGGGCAGCCTTATTTGTACTAATAGTTGCATTTTCAGGACAAGCGTTCAGGGTGTGCGTCCTTCTTCTAAAATCCGAGCACACCTAAAAGCTTGTCCTGAAAATGTAGCTCATTTCCAGGGAAAGGAAAAATCTTCCCTTGCTACCACACTGCAAGGGTTAAAAGCTTGTTCAGGTCTAGGGTGCCAAAAAAAGCAGTTTTACTTACCTGATCCTCCACTCTACTGGCAGCTAGCAGCCTCTACTCCCCTATGCACCAGCAATGGACTGTCCTTCAGCATTCTCATATCCAATGCATTCATCTCTGCATTGGACTTGATGACAGCAGAAGACCTGCGACCCTCATGAGAGAAGAGGCAGAGGGTTTTAGTCGTAAGCTACACAAGGGGCGAAAATCGTCCGAAAACAGCAGATACCTGATGATGTTCAGCCTGTGTGTACAGCAACTTGTCTGACAGAAGCTGGTCACACAACCAGTTTCTGTTGGACGAGCATGCTGGACAACCAGCATCTGATCAGAGCTCACAGCCACTGGCTGACCATTGTGTTCTGGTGGGGGCACCCTGACAGACCCCCTGTCAGAACACCATAGCTCAGTGGAAGATCGCCACACTAACATCAGATGTGTTAGTATGGCGATATTTATGTTTGTTATCATTCAGCCCGCTGGGTTAAATGAAAAAAAACTTCCTGTGTGTATGGAGCATTACAGCTTGGAGCAGTGGATTAGGTAATAAAAGCGCTTTTTGCGACCCCCTAGATCAAACAAGCATTTAACCCTTGCAGTGCAGAAACATTTTTCCTTTTCCAGAAGTTCAGCCTTCCTCAACCTTTTTTTTTACCCTAGAACAACCCTTGAAATAATTTTTAGGTCTCAGGGAACCCCTGTTAAAACCAATTCATGAGAAAAATTCTCTTTACATCAGTGGCCAGTGGAACAAATCCCCCCTTACGGACAGCTAAAAAGATCATTGGCGTTCTTCAGCAGGCTCTGCCAAGTGGTGTTGGCCCCAGAACTATGTAGGCACCATCAAATAGAAGGTCAACAACCATCAACCCCCAGTAATCTCTGGAGGGACCCTAGAGTTTCACAGAACCCTGGCCATCAGTAGAATATTGTGGTGTGGAGATGACAGCAAAGAAAGCTGGGGAACCTGGAGCTGCTCCCCATAGTTTAGTCACACTATTCATTATGAGGGATAGTTTATGAAGGATGTAGCAAACATGATGTTCAGTTGCCCATTGTTCTTGGAGCAGGGGTGGTGCAAGGGTTTTTGACACCCTAGGCAAAACCTAATTTTTTCACCACCATTGGCTCCACCCCCTTTACATTGTCCATGTGACAGAAGGCGGCGCTATACAGAAAGCATCGGCTCTGCTTCCTCTAGCGCTGGCTCCAGTGCTGCGCCTCTAATTACACTACCGGTCAGACTTAGTTTGTTGCATTCTGCAGCCTGCAGAGCATGCAGACGCGGAGGGAAACCAGTGGCCAAGCGCCCCTAAGCACCAGTGCGCCCTAGGCGGCTGCCTAGTTTGCCTAGTGGTAGCACCGGCCCTGTCTGGGAGAGAGAAAGAATCCAAGCCCAGGGTTACACTGACAATGGCATCTCTTGCTTCAGAGAGATTCCACTAGTTGTTCTATTGCATTACATCACATTAATAGCAAATCGAGCTTGATGCCAACAAGCAGTTAAATATCTCAGTTGCAAAGAGTTTGCAGCGCTTATGTATTCCTAAACTAATCGGTAACTAGGGGTTCCACTTTATGAACGATGAAGCCAACAGGCCATTCTGCTGCCCATGGCAACTAGCTGGAATCCAACAAGTGAGAAATGGAGTCTTATTGGTTACGATGGGCAGCAATTGTTTGAATCCAGCTGTCCCTGTTTCAAGTTTCATAAATCGAAAGCATGCTTTACGTGTGAAACCGGATTAGTTGATATGTGACAAACCTCATGTTTACTCCAGTTTTCAGAAAACAGTTCCATAGGGGGCAACAAAAGAAATAATTAATATACTCGTAAAAGTAAAGAATGTAACTCATTCATGAACGTTATCCTGTTATCTATCTGCTGGGATACTATTATCCTTTTCAGATTGGAAGAGGCAGCAGGGTACTTTCTGGGAGAGGGGGCTTTACCTGCCCTACTGACCCAGTCTCTGAAGGTGGCATCATCTATCAAAGATGGGCTTTAGAAAGTTCACAGTTGCAGTTTCTCAGCCCCCGGAGCAAAATTGAATGACTTTACTCCATTATCATACTGGAGTGACAGGGATAGGCTGATCATTTGACAAAGGCTTGTCTCCAATATTAAGGCTCCTCCTGCTTGATCCCCCCTCCAGGAGGAAAGCTGTTGGTTTTTTTGATAATCAGTGTCATAGATGATGCAAGGGTGAACAAACAGTCTCCAATCTGAAGAGCCGCTGTTTGCATGTGAAAAAAGAAGATGTTGTCAGTGTTTATTTAGATTGAAGGGGAGGCCCTGCCCTCGCCATAGATCAGTCACAATGCCCTAACCGCTTATCAGCAACATCACTAGGACAGACATCAACCTTTGCTGTTCAAAGCCACCCATTTGTAGTCAAAAGGAATCTTACATGTTGATCTTCATTATCTAGCAATCAGACACTGGCCACTTTGATTCCCAGGATATACACCCATTTTATAACTCAGCTCCCTGATAAAAGGCTCATTAAAGTAAAATATCTAAACCAAAACTACTAGTCCATTAAAAAGCCAGCCAGCTGGCAGGTCGGTTAATTAAATATCAAATTTATACATGCTAAAACTGTGTATTTAGTTGTTTATAGACTATTTAGTTTTAACGAATGTTATTCCAATGTTGGTTTTATGAACAGTATTGGTAGGCAATGGAATTCTTTAATAGGATGAAATTCAGCAAGCTGTTTGATCGATTCCGGGGTTGCACAATATGAAGATATCTGTGTTGTTAAGCTGCCTATAGAAATCAGAGAATGGATGGGCATACATGATTCAACCATCTCTCAGGGTCTACAGGACAAGCTTCTGCTGTAGACTGCATAGCTCTGGTTGTGCAGACGTTCCTGTTTAACCACCTCAATACTGGGCACTTTCTGCCCAGGCCATTTTTTAGCTTTCAGCGCTGTTGCACTTTGAATGATAATTGCGTGGTCATGTAACACTGTACCCAAATTCATTTTTTTATCTTTTTCTTCACACAAATAGAGCTTTCTTTTGGTGGTATTTATTCACTGCTGGGATTTATTTTTTTACTCCAAAAAAAAAAATAAAGAAAATTTTGAAAAAAAAAAGGTTTTCTTATTTTCTCTCAGTAAATTTTGTAAATAAGTAATTTTTCTGATGTGCGCTGATGAGCCTGCACTGATGGGCACTGTTAGGCTGCACTGAAGGGCACTGATGAGGTGGCATCATGGGCACTGATGAGGTGGCACTTATGGGCACTGATTAGGTGGCACTGATGAGGGGGCACTAATATGCCGCACTGATGGGCACTAATTGGTGGCACTGATAGGTGGCACTGGAGGGCACTGATAGGCAGCATTGGTGGGCACTGATGGGCAGCACTGGTAGGCAGTGATAGGCAGCACTGATGGGCACTGGTGGGCAGTGGGATTATTGCCAGTGGCTATAGCTACTAGCAATAATCACTGTGTTCTTCTGGCAGGGTCGGCTCCCCGGGCCCCCCCCCCCCCCCAGCCAGAAGAACACACTAGCTCTTTGGAAGGGATTCCCCATCTACACTGAATGTGTTGATAGGGGAATCCAGTGATTTTTCCTTCCAATGGCAATTGGACAGGGTATTTACAACTGGCCTTATCCCTTATTTGTGTAACTAATATTTTTTTTTTACATTTGGATAAAGTGGTGAGGGGTTAGAACCACAGTCAGGTTTTTATTGCTGCCTGTGTCTTCACTAAACAACAAGTAAAAAAGGTGCATAGTCACAGTACCTCGTTTGTATGCAAGAGGTTCCTAATAGTCCATAGGAAAAAAAAGGGGGGGGGAGGGGGGGTGTGAAGCGGCTGGGTGTGTATGTACAGTATACACAATGGGGCATGTGGGGTCGTCAGGGCTGCCACCGAAGAGGCCTGAAGCCAGGTCCAATAAGAGCTAGAGGAGAAAGACAAGGAGAGGGGCGCCTCTGAGTATATATCACATAAACATTTATTATAAAAACAATATCCACTCACATCTTAGAAAGTAGTGTTGCATTCTGACATATCTCAGTAGATGGAGGGCCAGTGGGACTACAAGTCACAGGAGGTTCACCCAGAAGCTGTCGTCCTTCTCATGTCCTGGAGGAGATGAATAAGGCGGATGGATGTAGCAGGTGGGGTTGTTTCCTTTCAGTGGTCCTCCGGAGGGGTGGTAACATCAATTCAAAGAGAAGTCAGATGGGTATCACAGCTCTTAATGTTCAAAGAGGGTTCCGGGTGGTAAGAGGGGGGGTGGGGGAAACAAAGCCTCTGTATAGAGTTAAATTAAAAAAGAGGAAGGGATGGAGAATGGGAAGACGTTTTAGCCCTGTTGCCTACTGTAGGGTCTGTGCGGCCAGGTTCGTTTGCAGGATGTATTAAGGCACGGCCGTGTCTATGGTGTCAGAACGAGGCTTGCACCGCAAACAGTGCTAGGCGCCGAGGCGTGACGTCATGTCTCTGCGACGCGTTTCTGAGCTAGCAACGCTATAGATGGTCTGTATAGCGGCGCTCCTTTCTCCTTTCTCCCCCTTGCTTGAGAAAGGAGCGCCGCTATACAGACCATCTATAGCGTTGCTAGCTCAGAAACGCGTCGCAGAGACATGACGTCACGCCTCGGCGCCTAGCACTGTTTGCGGTGCAAGCCTCGTTCTGACACCATAGACACGGCCGTGCCTTAATACATCCTGCAAACGAACCTGGCCGCACAGACCCTACAGTAGGCAACAGGGCTAAAACGTCTTCCCATTCTCCATCCCTTCCTCTTTTTTAATTTAACTCTATACAGAGACATTGTTTCCCCCACCCCCCCCCTCTTACCACCCGGAACCCTCTTTGAACATTAAGAGCTGTGATACCCATCTGACTTCTCTTTGAATTGATGTTACCACCCCTCCGGAGGACCACTGAAAGGAAACAACCCCACCTGCTACATCCATCCGCCTTATTCATCTCCTCCAGGACATGAGAAGGACGACAGCTTCTGGGCGAACCTCCTGTGACTTGTAGTCCCACTGGCCCTCCATCTACTGAGATATGTCAGAATGCAACACTACTTTCTAAGATGTGAGTGGATATTGTTTTTATAATAAATGTTTATGTGATATATACTCAGAGGCGCCCCTCTCCTTGTCTTTTGTGTATTCGCTAAGGAGACTCAACTTCTTTAATTGTCCCAAACAATGTCCCCAGGAAAACAGGAATATAGGGGAAATTGTCACGTGTTACTGTGAAAGCTGTCTAAGGGCTCAGGTACACAGGGTTGCTGAAAACCTTTTCTGAACGCTGGAAACTTGACAGCTGGAAACCGACGGTGAAAACGGTTTTACAGCTTTTACATACAATGTTTATGCGTGTTTAGCAGCGGTTATGAGTGTTTGAGGTTAGAAGGGTTTTTTAAAGATAACCTCAGGAGACCCTACCAAATGCCCACAATACATTAAAAACAAGTAAATTATTAAAGTGATACTAAAATCTCATTTCTTAAAATATAACAAGCATGTTATACTTACCTGCTCTGTGTAATGGTTTTGCACAGAGCAGCCCAAATCCTCCCATTCTTGGTCCCTCTTCGGCACTCCTGGCCCCTCCCTCCTGTTGCTTGCTATGGGGGCACCCAAGCTGAGCTGCAGCTCCCTGTGTCCATTCAGACACGGAGCCATGGGCTGGCCCCATCCCCTTTCTCGCCTCATTGGCTCACTGACTTTGATTGACAGCAGCGGGAGCCAAAGGTGCCGTGCTGCTGTCTCAGCCAATGAGGAGGGGAGAGACAGTGCAGTAACTTCGCTGGATCTAGATGGGCTCAGGTAAGTATTAGGGGGGCTGAGGTTTGCTGCTGCACACAGAAGGTTTTTTATCTTAAGGCATAGAATGTATTAGGATAAAAAACCTTCTCTCTTTACAACCATTATATAACTATTTCAGCCATTCTGTGAGAGAAGACAGAGCAACAGCAGAGAGAGCAGTGTGCTCGTAGATAGCTGTCTTATGTTTTGTGTTTTCACTATGAATCCCATCATGAGCATGTGTGAGGAAATGCACCTGATGTTGCTGAGGTTCCAAAGATGTAGAAAATTGTGTGAGAGGACTAGTTTTATGGTACTGGACTCATCCATTGATACAGGCAACGGCATGTGGTGAAATTTTAGTTTTTTTCAAAATTTTTATATGTTCAAAAGTATCAAAAATGTTTCCCCTTTAAAAAAAACGCTTATAAGCACAGTTTGCCGCAGTTAAAAGCATGTGGCGTTTTAAAATGCCAGTAAACTACATTCCTGAACGCAATTTTTCTGATTTCAAAAAAATGCCTGTAATCTCAAACTACTGAGTGTACATGTACACATAAGATAACATAGAGGAGAGTTAGGCCCCTTTCACACGAGGCGGATCCGCTTCCACGGAGTCCGCCTCTGTCCGCCAGCTCAGCGGGAGATTTCTCCGTTGATCTCCGCTGAGACGGCGGATGACAGGTCCCTCTCTGCTCACTGAGCGGGGAGGGGCTTGTCGAGGGCCGCTGGCTTCTATGGAGAGATCGGATGAAAATGGACAGCATCTCCGTTCATAAGATCTCACCCGATCCGATCCGCCAGCGACGGATCCGGATGTAGGGCCATCCAGCTGCTTTTGGCAGATCGGACCGGGTCGGATGTCAGCGGACATGTCACCGCTGACATCTGTCGCTCCATAGACTAGCATGGAGGGCACGTTCAGGTCCGCCGTCAAACTGACAGGCGGACCTGAACGGTCCGACAGTGTGAAAGGGGCCTTAAAGAGGAAGTAAAGCCTCTGAAAAAATTTAAAAAATACACCCTGCAAGACAAAGGCATAATGAGCTAGTATGCATAACATACTAGCTCATTATGAATTACTTACCTGAGATCGAAGCCCCCGCATCGGCCCTCGTTCACCTCCTCCGACGCCGCCACCTATTCCAAGGTGACTTCCGGGTATCGCGGCTCTGGCGCTGTGACTGGCCAGAGCTGCGATAACGTCACTCCCACGCATGCGCGCTGGTGCCGCCACTAACGGCTTGATTGCCGTTAGAAACGGCACGCTCAGTATGCCTGCGTTCGATGTCTACGGCGCATGTGCTGTAGACATCGGTGCCGCTATTTCTGCAAATATCTCCTAAACCTTTTAGGTTTGGGAGATATTTCTTGCACCTACAGGTAAGCCTTAATCTAGGCTTACCTGTAGGTTAAAGTGGTTGTAATGGGTTTACAACCACTTTCAGGGGCTGCTGAAAAAAACACCCAACTGCTCCTAAACTTCAGTTTAGCAGTTGTAATGTACATGAGGCCTTAGAAGGGATATCCCTCACATTGGAAAGCTGTCCTGTTGAGTTTACAGGACAGGAAGTGAAGGGAAACCTCCCTGATGGGACAGATGACACCCCCCAAAAAACGGGCTGCTTTAACCAGTGGCGTCGATATAGGGGTGCGGCCCGCACCCGGGGGACACACGCCAGAGGGTGACACCAGGTCTGTACTGACACTGGGTGCTGCATTGAGAGGGGTGCTGCAGCTCCCTCTTTCCCTTCCGGGATCTCTGCTATCCCCTAGGCAGTTGGGCAGAGACACTGAGAGACAGGGTGCCAGGTCTGATCGTTCGTCTTTGGCTACTGCCTGCAGGAACCGGACTATAGCAAGCTCCTCCTCGGCTCTGACGTTTGTGTAGGAAGAACCAGGGAGGAGGCGGAGGAGGGACACCTGCCCTACAAGGTCTGTAATAACAGGAGTCTTACAAGGTGATTGGGAAGGGGGGAGGTTCTGGGGGGCCTGGGCAGGTAACAATTGTGTTGCCAGGAGTGATTTTAGGGAAGGGGGGTGGGGGTTAGAGGATATGTGCTAGGAGGTGCTTTGTTTTGGGTTAGAGAGGACTTGTGCTAGAATGAGGGGGGCAGATTTGAAGTTTGATCCCTACCCTCCCAGCACAATTCCTTTCCCCCCAAAGCACCCCCTAGCACATATCCTTTAACCCCCACCCCCAAATCAAAGATCCCCCCCCCCGATCCCATCCCGACACCATCCATTCTCCTGATCCCATCCCGGCTCCATCCACCACCCCAATCCCATCCCAGCTCCATCCACCACCCCGATTCTATCCCAGCTTCATCCACCACCCCAATCCCATCCCGGCTCGATTCACCCCTGATCCCATTCTGGCCCCATCCATCCACCACCCGATCCCATTCCGACTCCATCCACCACCCCCATCCCATCTTGGCTCTACCCACCACCCCGATCCCATCCCGGCCCCATCCACTGTGGCAGGCTGGGGGAAGAGCCACGGCGATGCACCAGCCTGCTCAGTGCCCTGAGGGGGGTGGGGGGTTGTTGACACAATGTTTTACTGCACCAGGTAACACCAACTCTAGTGATAACGTTGCACTGAGCAGGTAAGTTTAACCTGTATTTTATTTTAATAAATTTGGCTTTAGAATCACAGCAATCAGACACATTCGAAAAGAAAAACCTATTTAACTACAGTTGTGTGCCCTGAAATAAGCTAGTGTTGGCATTGTCTGTCATCAGTAACTCCATTGGAAAGATTTTGCAAATTGTTTAACCAACAGTAATAAAAACCTCAGAGAGGTTCTAACCTTTCTGTATTCTACGGAAAAAGTGTTTTTTCTTGCTGTGTCTCCATTAGAAAAACGTCCCAAAACGTCCTGTCCCTCTGATCCCTGCCACTAGGACAGGATGCGAGGGGGAATCTTAGTGATGAGGACACGGTAACAACAAAAGCCTGTCAAAAATGTAAACCCTTCCCCGCTCTCTCTAAGGCCGGCTTCACACTGGGGCGGTGCGGGCGGCGACGGTAAAGCAGCGCTATATTTAGCGCTGCTTTATCATCGTTTTACCCGCGGTATGCGGCCGCTAGCGGGGTGGTTTTAACCCCCGCTAGCGGCCGAAAAAGGGTTAAAAACCTCCGCAAAGTGCCGCTGCAGCGGCGCTTTGCCGGCGGTATCCGCGCGGTCTCCCATTGATTTCAATGGGTAGGAGCGGTATAGGAGCGGTGAATACACCGCTCCTTCACCGCTCCAAAGATGCAGCTAGCAGGACTTTTTTTACCGTCCTGCTAGCGCACCGCTCCAGTGTGAAAGCCCTCAGGGCTTTCACACTGGAGACACAGCAACAGCTGTTTCGGGTCGGTTTGCAGGCGCTATTTTTTGTAATTTCTTTGCTAAGCCTTTAGCCTGTAAACTGAACTTGTTAGATGTCATATGGGGGGGGGGGGGGGTGCACGTACCCGATAAGTTAAAGGGTCAAAGGGTTAAAGGGTCTTCTGGGGTCCCTCGGCGGCTGTCTCGGCTACCTCCCGCAAGGACTCCACAACTTCATGCGAGCTCCCTCGCATGATGTGGAGTGCTTGCGGGCGCGCTCCCGTGATACAGCTGGCATCTGTAGCCGCTCACTGTATCACTCTGCCCCGCCCCACGGCGCGCAGCGTCATTGGATGTGATTGACAGCAGCGCGAGCCAATGGCTGCGCTGCTTTCAGTCCATCCACTATAGCCAATCAACGGCCAGGGTGAGCGGCGAAGAGGACGTCGGTGGCGAGCGCGGGACTTTTGAGGGGTCAGGTAAGTAAAATGAGGGGGCTAGGAGGCTGCTAATCGTCGGATGTTTTTTCACCTTAATGCATACAATGCATTAAGGTGAAAAAACGTTTACCTTTACAACCCCTTTAAGTCAACCATACATGGATCAAAATTTGGTCGGTACAAGGAATGGACAAATTTCTATCCATGTATGGGTTATCGATCGACTTATGTATAGCCAGCCTGTCAGCTTTTTTCCAAATGATCACTGCCGCCGGCTATAGCCAGCAGCACAGATCATTGTATTGTGCCGGCAGGGTAGGTTCCCCACCGGTAGCATACAATAGCTGAGCGTGAAGCTTCCACCCATCCACATCAAATGTATGGATGATGGAATCGGCTAAGTATTTTCATTCAACAAGTCATGTATGGACCTGCCTTAGGCTGCTTATATGAGCCAAGGGTACCTACTTACAGTATGTCCTAGGCAGACACCATTAGCCTTATCTTGGAAAACAACAGAGATCATGCAGGAAAATCCAACCCATTGGACCAGTTCTTTGTTTATGATTTATCTGTACACATAACATAATACTAACAGGCATGTAATCATCACTAAATCAAAAAAAAAAAAATCCTGCACTAACCATCAGCTGTCTCTTTTTTTTTATAACATTTATAAAAAATCTTTTTTATAAATGTTATAAAAAAAAAGAGACAGCTGATGGTTAGTGCAAGATTTTTTTTCCTACATAAACGGATACATAACACGTACAAGAAAAGTCATGTACAATGGCTCTCCGCGTCACTGCCCATTTTTATATATATATATATATATATATATATATATATATATATATATATATATATATATATATATGTGTGTGTACATATATATATATATATATATATATATATATATATATATATGTGTGTGTACATATATATATATATATATATATATATATATATATATACACACACACATATATATATATATATATATATATATATATACACACACATACAGTGGATATATATATTGTTGTTCGTTATTTTTGGTTGCACACAGATGATTGCAACTAAATATGTATTTAATTATTGCAAAAGCAGACCTAGGCAAGAAAAAGGATTCTATCTTTCTTCTCATCGCCACCCCCTTCTGAGTAGACAAATAAAGGAGATAGACGCAGAGCAAAGTGGGGCAGCCCTGTGTACCTAACACAAGAGAGAGAGGGGGCTGGATGGCTCAAGCTTTGCTGCGTGTGGGATTTAAGATGAGCCGCTCCATGCAGCAGCCTGACTCCCCGCTGCTAGCCTTGGCTGCAGCCTGCCACCCCCCTCTGGCAAATGTTATGGAGAATTGGGGGGAATTTTATGGTTGCCTTTAGTATGTCTTTTGTCTTCTTTGAAGAATGACTTTGGACATTTTATTTACATATTTAAGCACGGATGAAAGCAGAAAAAGAAAGCATTTGCTTCGTTGTGGGAATAGCGATATGTTTAAATTAATGGGGAATCTTATTAGACCTTATACACTTCTAGTGCGGGGATTTTTTTTTATTTTATTTTTTTATGGAAGTTTGTAATTAAACAGGAATCCTCTAATAGCGTCGTAAGAGCGATGATGCACACTCTCCCACTCATAAATATTTGAAAATCTGCCATTAATTGTTTATACCTCTAGGCCCTGAAAATATAACTCGCGATGAGACAAAATATTTTACTGACTGAATTTTTAATGAGGAATGTAAAAATTTAAACCGTTGCTAAATATTTTGTAGACATAATACGGCAGCAGCATGCGGTGTTGTTCCCAAAACACAGACGGTAGTAACTACAATGCTTTAATATGATTGTATATTTGTTAAATTGGGTCATATTAAGCTCCAGTGTTTGGTAAGGAGAAATGACATCTTGCTCCGCAGATATCAGTTTAGATATGGAACAGGTTGGGTTACATGTAGTAAACCTTTTCTTTGTGTCTCTGTATTCATTGTGTTTCAGTAACATAGTTTTCAGCTTCTGAAATTTTTTAGCACAAGTAATACAAAGGAGTAGTATACCCTTATCAAGCCTAAAATACTACTTTGTTACTATAATAATACAGAATTTATATAGTGCCAACAGTTTGCATAGAGCTTTATCATAAAGGGAGAAAGTACAGTTACAATAAAATTCAATACAAGAGGGTTAGGAGGGCCCTTATAGTGAGAGCTTAAAATGTATTATGGAGGAGCAAGTGATACAATAGGTAATAACTGTGAGGGATGATCTGGTGGAGAAAATACAGTTTATTAGGTAGAGCCAAGATAGACTTCCCTGAAGAGATGAGTATTCAGGGATCACCTAAAGGTGAACATAGTAGGAGATAGCTAAAGAGATGGGGGTAAGTAGTTCCAGAGGATGGGAGAGGCTCTGGAGAAGTCCTCAAGGCAAGCATAGGAGGAGGTTAAATGGGGACTAGAGAGAAGTAGATCTTTGGAGTAGCGTCGAGGATGGTTTGGGTTATAGTTTGAGATGAGGTTGGTAATAGACCTTGGGCAGAGTTGTATATGGCTTTGTCAGTTTTTGTTAATATTTTTTTTTTTTTTGAGCAAGCAGAAGCCAGCAGAGTGGTTGGCAGGGAGGGGTGTCTGACACTAAACAGTTTGTAAAGTGGATGAATCTGGTAGCAGCATTCTCGATAGACTAAGGCCTCATGTACACTGCTGCTGGTAAACGGACGAAGCAGTTGGGCATTTTTTTTAACTGCTCCTGAACTCTCCTCTATGTTATCTTATCAGTACATGTACACAGGTTTGTTTATAGTTGTTTCTAGGCAGTTTTGTTTATAGGCTTTATTTGGAACCCAAAAAAATGCGTTCAGAAGCTGTGCTTAGAGGCATTTCAAGTGCCAAATCTTGCGTTTAGCCACGTTTCATTTATGGGCGTTTTTTTCATTTTTGGCTATTTTGAAAAAACGCTTATAAACGCTACTAAACACAAACGCGGCAAAACGTCGCTGAACGCAGCATGTAAGCGTGGCAAAATGGACATTTTAAACTATCCGTCAAGTTAAATCGTTCAGGAGAGGTTGTAAAAACGTCCTGTGTACATGAAGCCTAGGCTTCATGTACACAAGAAGCTGGTCAACCTCTCCTGAATGATTTAACTTTACAGCTAGAAACCGGCGTTTAGCCGCATTTGCGTCTAGAAGCGTTTGTAAAAAGATTATTTTTTTTGTTTGTTAAAATGAAAAACGTCTGTAAACGAAACGCTGCTAAATGCAAGTTACTGCGTTTAGCAGCGTTTACAAGCTGTTACAGGCATTTGGCATTTCAAATGCCTCTGAACATCCGTCTGAACCCATTTTTTTGAAATTCCAAAAAAAGCTTCTAAACTCAACTGCCTAGAAACGACTATAAACAATCCTGTGTACATGTACTGATAAGATAACATAGAGGAGAGTTCAGGGGCAGCTGAAAAAAATGCCCAACTGCTCCTAAACATCCGTTTACCAGCAGCAATGTTGCCTTAAGGCAAAATCGTTCAGGAGAGGTTGTAAAAATGTCCCGTGTACAGGCCTATGAGGTAGACCAGTAAGGAGGAGGTTGTGATAGTCAAATTAATAGGTAACAAGTGAGTAAAGTAGTAGCTTTATTGTGCCATTGGTTAGAGTTTAGTTTTGGAAAGAATGAATTTGAGGAAGTGTTGTGACATCCATACTGATATGTCAGAATATCAGGAAAGCATGAGGAGACCGAAGGCATGAGGTGAGTAGCAGAGAGATAGATTTGAGTGTCATCAGCATGGGGATGGTTTTGGAAGCCAAGTGAGGTTATCAACTGACTCAGAGAAGATGTGTAGACAGAGTACAGAAGGGGTCCAAAGACAGATCCTTGGGGGACCCCTATGGAAAGAGGAAAGGAGAGGAGGAGATAGAGTTGTAGGTGAAATTGCACTTACTGTAGATAGGTTGGACCACTTTAGCAACATGAAACAATTATTTGGCACACCCAAAAAGTCATAGTCACTAAAGCCTACTACACATGGGCTGAATGTCGGGTGGCATCGGTGGGTTCAATAGAAACCGGTTGACTTTCGGCCCGTGTGTACTGCAGCTGGCTTCTGTCGACAGGGCATGACTGGAAAAGGTCTGCCGATTGGCTCCCAATCAGCACTCTCAGTGTCTGACAGCACTGACCGTGGAGTGTTCTGCCCAGGGAACGTCCCCATGTCAGAACACAATAGCACAGCAGGGGAGATCACTGTACTAACATCGCATGGTTTTTTCGTTCTGCCCTGCTGGTTTGAATGAGTAAAAAAAACGACTAGTATGTACTAGGCGTTAGCCTCAACTTAAACCCCTAAACTTAACTCTTCATTTTTAACCTCAACCTCATTCCTAACACGCTAATTCTTAGATAAAATGTAAGCTTTCACAGTGATAAATATTATATGGACACGGGAAAAATACAAACTATGTTGATATTAGTGACAACACTACTATTAAAGTGGGGGAACACCCTAAAAAAAAAAAAAGCATTAATATTCTGGAAAAAAAAAAAAATATTTTTTTACCT